>PVKS010014134.1:0-49050 GCA_004027875.1 Aplodontia rufa | reverse complement strand
GGAAGTGGAGGGGAAGTGAGGGAGGAGAGGGAAGGGGAAAAAGGGAGGTGTTCAATACTGTATAGTACACTTGACTCCTATGAGAATCCCAAACATACCCAGATAGGCATATAAATCTAGCAATTTTAATGTTTAAATTACATGTACATGGTCATTTATATCTATAACTTGGAACTATAGAGGAGTCACAAGATCAGAGAGTAGGGGATGGGGGAAGACGCTGGACAAAGATTGGGTTTAAGCAACTCTGTCAATATGAATGTGAACCAAAGAATCCTTCATTATGCGAGATGAGGCTGAGCCAACAAAAATAAACAACATGGGAAACTTCTCAAATGTTTATTCGATTATATTTGCAATGTGATTCAGGTGGACACTTTGTGAAAAGGGAATGAACATTCTATTATTGCAAAACTATGAATATGAATGAAAAACATGATTACCTATTTCAAAATCACAATGGATAAATAAAATGGCAGACTGATACAGCAGAATATCAAATCAATGGCTCAGAAAACCAGTTCAAGAAATTCTGAGAAAAAAAAATGAAGTGATGAATATAATAAATGAAAGTGTAAGGGACAGAGAATATAGCAAAATCTCTAACACAAAGCTAATATGAAACTGAGGACACAATGAGGAAACAACACTGAAAATGCCAGTCAAGATTCTATAGAGAGATCTTAAAGACCTTTGGGCACCAGTTTTGTCTAGGACAAAAATGCACTGCAATGGAAAGGATGGGAACAAAGTTCTCCAGGCTTTGATTCCAGAAACATCTGAAAAAACAGTAGGAACTATGATTATCAAAACACAGGAGGGAACCAAAGTTCCCCACCTAAAGTAGGAGAACAAAGTCAAACTCACCATGAAACCAGAGGCTGGGCTGGAGGGCCTTGCTCTCGAAAGCAACACGAAAATAAGAGCTGGTGACCACTTCTGACAGCAAGGGGTTATGAGAAGCTGCATCCCTGGGAAAGGTGAAAGTCACAGCCTAAACCAAGTTTATACTGGGTTGGTAACTAAGCAGGGGTGTTCTTGCTATCTACTAGGGCCATGTGGTGGGTAGTATCCAAAGATGGGCCCCAACAAACCATGCCCTCCAGTTTTCATGTGCTTGTTTGGGCCCCTTCTACACTGTGTACAGGATAGACCTGTGACTCACTTTATTCAACAAAACACAATAGACTAACTCTTGGCCAGTTTCAGGTTCAAGCCCTAAGATAACTTACTTTCTCTTTTACACATTTAGAAGCCCTGAACAACCACATTAAGAAGTCTGCTATCGGAGCTGGCTCTGCAGTTACGGCGCTGGTCTGGCATGCGCAAGTACACAGGTTCAAACCCCAGCACCCACATATACAACTAAGTGTCAGAGCAATGAAAGCCATGTGAAAAAACTCAATAAAAATTGATTCTGTCTCTGTCTCTCTCTCTCTCTCGCTGTTCTTCTCTCTTTAAAAAAAAAAAAAAAATAGAGTACCTTAATACTTTAAAAAAAAAGTCTGCTACCCTGTTGGAGAGGTGAGATCATGAGCAGAGGCCATGTGGAAAGGCCACACAAAGAGGGAAAACCCCAAGACTATAGCAGAGAAAGAGAATTCCATCCAGTCTTCACAGCTAAGTCTTAGTTTTCAGATCTAAGCCCAACCATCCCTACCACCAAGATGCCATGTATATAAGTGAACTTTCTTCAATGTCACAGCCCAGTCAAGTCCCCCAGATGAGGGCAAAATGAGAAATATGCTCAACTGAGTCAACATAGAGACAAAATGAATTATAGAATCATTGCCCTCTTCCTTGCTATTACACAGTAATAAATACACAAAACATTACTGGTTCCTAGAAGGGAGGCACTAAGTAACAAAAATCTAAAATATCTTTTAGGACAGGCTGCAGGCAAAGACCTCAAGGACACTGGGAAGGCTGGAAGAACATGAAGACAAATGGTACTTAAGTTGGACAAAAAGACAACCCATATTATGTACCAATGGAACATTTGGCAACAGTGTCACCTATGGTAATGTGGAAAATAAATATGCTTAATGAATTTATATAAAAACTGGCTAAAGAGATTTCCACGTAAAATATTTAAAATGTCAAATGGTTTATTTTAGTTGTGGCTGAAAAGGTAGAAATAGAAATTAAATATGAAGGAAAGGTTCTAGAAGGTATATTTCTAACACAGGAATTTCTTTTCATTCCCAGATTTTTGAGCAGGCAAAAGACACTAATCGCAAGGAATAATCTGAGGCAAAGATCAAATCTTTGTTTTGCCAGTACAACATGGACTCACAGTCAAAGTCTCAAGGATGTATCTACACAACACACTGTTAAGACTGCAAAAAGATTTGGGGCAGTGTCTCAAAGACCATGCGCTATGAGAAGCAAAACAAAGTCTTCTAAACATTTTCATCTCTCCAGTACATGAGAAGAATCTTGCTAATAGGTAAGAGGGCTTCAAAGAATCATTAGGGTGTTCAACACAGCATCCCGATTCTTGGAATGAAACAGAAAAACCTGTCTCAAAGGAACTTGTGAATATGGCACTTGTCTAATAGAGTGAATTAGAATTTGAAACACAGAAAGCCACAAAAAATTTTAAAGGAATCACACTAGCGTCATTTGAAAGTGAGAGTTCAAACTGAAAAGAAGCATTTGATACTCCAAATTCCTACCGACCTGAAGTAGGCTGGGAAAACTCCTCAGCTTAAAGCAAACTATTTCTTACAATAAAAGAAAGGTAAGGAACAAGTAGATGTGAAAAACCAACCCAATTAGGGCAGCACGAAGCCCTAATGAAGAAATATGCAACATAAAACCTGGATACATTCAGAAATGCTGAAGCAATTGTTACCTGCCCAATTTCCTGCTCTTCAAATGGGAAAGTTTATTGCAATTTCCCAGTCCCTTTCTCACCACTGTTTGTTGGCTGTGGACAGGAGGAAGAGATCATTTCTTCCTTGAGATAGCAAGTTTCAGACTGAAAAAAGCACACCAAAAAAGTCTCAGCCACACTTGTACCGGTTTTCCGTTAAATTTATTGAGGTGTAATTTATGCTTAATAAACCCATACACATTTAAAATGTAGAATTTAATGAGTTTTGACATTATACAAAAGTACACACCCATGTAGCCATCACAGTAAATATACAGATTATTCCCATCACATCCAAAAATATTCCTTAGCCCATTTAGAGTCAATCCACCTCTTCCTCCAATCCCACATGACAAGTATTTTTCAGGATCTCACATATACAAAATTAAACTATATGCATTGTTATGTCTGGCTTCTATCACTGATGCTTTTGAAATTTATCCATGTTGCTGCATGTATCAGAATTCATTTTTAGTGCTTAGAAGCATCCATTATATGGATAACCTAGAACTTGCTTTTCTATTCATGTAATGATGGACATTTAGGCTGTTTACAAATTTTGGCTATGATGAATAAGGCTGCTGTGAACACTCAACTATTGATGTAGACATTCATTTTCATTTCTCTTGATTAAACACCTAGGAACAGAATTCCTGGGTCATATGCTGTTATCTAAAATATGTAAGAAAGTGCCAAACTATTTTCCAAAGCAATTATGCCACACTATATTCCCATCAGTCTTGCACAAGACTCCCAGTTTCATCACATCACCACCATGCTTGGTTTCCTAAGTCTTTGTAATCTTAGCTTCTCTAATAGATATGTACTGGTATCACACTGTGCTTCAGAATTTGCATTTCCCAGCTATAGAACAGCATTGACTATCTTTTTATTCATGCATATTAGACATTTATGTAATTTCATTTGGAAGTGTCTACAAATTCTTCTGCATGTTGTTTTCTGTCTTGTCTCGAGTTGTAAACATTCTTCAATTCTATTCATGAGTCCATCAGATGTATGTAATGAATATATTCTCTTCCATTCTGTACCTTGCTATGTAATTTCCAAATGATGTCTAAGAAAAAAAGAGTGTGATAGTGGCAGAGTGCTTGCCTAGCATATTTGATGTCTTGGGTTCATTCCCCAGTACCACACACACAAAAGCAAAACATTCTAAAAAGCTTTAAAAAAGATTTATAAAAGTAATTTCCTCCCTTGTCTTAATATTCCTATTTTCAACACATTTGTGTACTAAGTTCACACGGTTTTCTGCTTTGTTTTAAAAATTCTATAGTTTTGGCATTTTTCATTTAGGCCTATAACCCATTTCAGTATTTTCCCATGAGCCTATAAAGTCATTTCAACATAACTTGACAAAAAGATCTCTTCTTTCAACTTCATTGTTACCTTCATGGAAAATCAACTGATTATATATACATGAGGCCTATTTCTAGAATTTCTATTCTATCTTACAGATCCATACATCACTTCATCAAGACTCCTGTTTTCATTACTGGGATTTGATATGAATTATATTTTTCAATTTCTAGGATTTGGATAGGGATTGTACTGCATCTGCAGACCATCTTGGGTAGTATTAACACCTGTAAACTGTAAATACTCCAATTCTTGAATACAGGGTACTTTTCAATTTACTGGTATCTTTTTAATTTTGGAACTTTCTGTATACAAATCTGTTACCTCCTTGACTAAGTTTATTCTAAAAAATTTATTCTTTTTGATGGCACTGAAAATGTTATCTTAATTTCCTTTACAGATTAACTGTTAGTATATTAAAAAAATGATTTTTCTGTGTTGATTTTGAATCTTGCAACAAGGCTAAATGTACTTGACCCTTAGAGATTTTTACATATAGAATACTGTGTCAGTGAATAAAGATAACTTTATACATGCCTTTTATTTGCTTTGTTAATTGCTCTGGTTAGACTTCTAAGTGTTATGTTAAATACACATTTAAAAAAAGACTATCCTCCTTTATTCCTGATTTTAGTAGAAAACTTTCATTCACAGAAATATGACCTTAGCTCCAGGGTTTTCATGTGTGACTTTTTAATTCTGTGGTAGTTTTCTCGTATTATTTTTTTTAATCAAAGAAGATTATGACTTGTCAAGTGTTTCTCCTTCATTAATATGATTGTATAAGGTCTTTTTCCATCACACTGTTAATGTGGTATATTACATTTATTATTTTCATATGTAAAACTATCCTTACATTCCAAGGGGGAAAATCCAATTTGGTCATGATATATCAGCCTTTTAATTTGTTGAATTTTGTTTTCAATTATTTTATCAAGAATTTTGCATCAATATTAATCAGAGTATTGGCATGTAGGTTTCCTTTATGGTTTTGTCCTTGTCTGGTTGTAATATCAGCTTAATCCTGGCTTCATGCAATGAATTAAGAAGTGTACCTTCTTTAATTATTTGAAAAAGTTTAATGAAGGATTAAGTATAATTTACTAGTAAAGCCACGTGGTTCTGGGCTTCCCTTTGTTTAGATGGTTTGATTACTTCTTCCATCTCCCAACTAATTATAATATGTTCAGATTTCTTATTTCTTCATGTTTAATCTTGGTAGGTTGTGTGTTTTGAGGAATTTTCCCATTTTATCCAGGTTAGTAATACACTGACATACAATTGCTCAAGGTACTCTCTAAAAATCCATTTTTTTTTTTGTTAAATTGGTTGTAATGACTCCTCCATTTCTGAATTACTTGAGCATTCAAGAGACTACTCTTGGGACTGGAGCAGTGGCAGTATATTCATGTTTTCTATTTTTTTTTTAATTTATTCATATTTTTTGGTACTACAGATTGACTGTAGTACTTGCCCTGTGTGCATGACTTACTCATGCACACAGGGCAAGTACTCTGCCTCTCAGCTACGTTCCAGCCTGTTTTTGTTTTATATTTTGAGACAGGGTCTTGCTAAGTTGACCAGGCTGACCTCTTAACTTATGATCCTCCTGCCTTAGCCTTCTGAGTAGCTGGTATTACAAGTGTGCACTACAACACCCAGTCCATGCTTTGTTTATTAATATTCTAACTGGTTATATTATTTTTGAAAGCATGATACTGAAGTCCTGGAATGTTTTTGTAGCACTGGAACATTATCGTGGAACTTTTATTTTCTATTTTTTTTATTCAATTGTACGTTTACTTCATCTTTTTAGGAGTTCTGAGGTTTGATGTATGTATGTTTACAATTGTTCTCAGTGAATTCACCCACTCATTATATAATGTCCTCCTTTGTCTCTTGTAAGTTTTTTCCTTAAGTTTCATTTTGTCTGATATTAGTACAGAAAACCCACTCTATTTTACCATTTACTTGCATGATATATCATCTTCCATCCTTTCACTTTCAACCATGCCTGTCTGCAGATATAAAGTATCTTGTGTACAGAATACAATTGGATCCTGTTGCTGTTTTGGTATGTATTACCCATCTACGTCTTCTATTTGGGAAAGTTTAATCCATTTACATTTAAAGTAATTAGTAAGGAAGGACTTTCTGTGCCCACTTTGGTTTTTTATCATTTCTTTCCTTACTGTCTTCTTCTAGGTTTAGTTGATTTTTTAGTAATGTTTTAATTCCCTTCTCATCACATTTTGGGAATATTTTATAAATATTCTGTGATTACCACAAAGATGAAACTTTAAAAATTCCTAAGTTACAACAATCTATTTTAAAATTCAATCACAATGACATGAAAAAACTCTGCTTCTTTATAGCTGTTTTCCTCATTTACATTGTGTACCTATTACATATACTGATAATTATAAAAACTGAAGAACAAAATTACAAACTTATTTTTCCATGTATTTATTTGATCTAACTAGAGTTTATCAATTTTATCTTTCAAAAAAATCAGTGCTGGGTTCAACTGATTTTCCTCTATTATTTTCTATTGTATTGACTTCTACTTCTATTTCATTTTCACCTTCTCCTGACATTGTGTTCACTTAGCTTGTTTTTCAAGCTTCCAAAGGCTTTGATGACATTTCTTATCTTTCTTCTTCCCTGAAAAAGCATTAAAAACTCTATAACTGCTTTAGCTGCATCCCACAAATTTTGATATGTGGTGTTTTCTTTATCATTTGGTTCATAATATGTTCTAAATTCCTTTGTAATCTCTTCCTTGACCCATGGATTACACCAAAGTGAGCTTTCTTAACTTACAAACTTTTGGGGGTTTTTTTGGTTAAACGTTATTGTTGATTTCTTACTCAATTCCAATGAAGTTAGAAAAAAATATAATCTGACCCAGTCATGACCTATATGGGTGGATTTTCCATACATACTGAACAAAAGTGTATCTGATATTATTGGACGGGTATTTTGTAAATATCAATTAAGCTGTTAATAGTTTAGAGTATTCTTGAAATTTACATCCTTTTAGGGTTTGTTCTTTTATTCGCTTTTTGGCCTAGTAGTTCCATCAGTTTTCAACAAAGGGGTGCTAAAATCCGCAATGTTTGTACATTTCTCTGTTCCTCCCTTCACCTCTGTTAGTTTGCTTCATATATTTGTGATACTCTATCACTTATTACACATTTCTAATTGTAATATCATGCTTATGAATTGACTATTGTCATTATAAAAAGACAATTTGTCCTTTGTAACTCCCTTTGTCTTGAAGTCTATTTTAACTATTTTATCTAAAATAGTCATTTACCTTCCTTATGCTTCTTGTTTCCATGGCACATCTCTTTGCATTCATTTACTTTCAAGTTATTTGTCTTTGTATTTAAAGTATGTCTCATATATAATATTGATTTTTTATTTTTCATCCAATCTAACTGGAGTGTTAAGATTCATTTATAGTTAACGTAATTATTAATATGGTTCTTATATTTAATGTGTCACTTTGCTATCAGTTTTATCCCATCTCCTTTTGCACCTTTATCAACAAAATCACTACCACTTGGACTGAAAAGAGAGTTAAAAATCAGTGGATCAGGCTGGAGCAGTGGCTTGGCGGTTACGGTACAGGCCTGGCATGTGCAAGTACGCAAGTTCGAACCCCAGCACCACGTACACAACAAGGTCTTGGAGCAACGAAAGCCATATGAAAAACTAAAAAAAATATATTTGTTTCTCACTGTCCCTCTTAAAAAAAAAAAAATCATCAGATCAGTGGACTCTCAAAATTCTGTTGGAATGAAACAAACTAAAAAAACTATTCAACTGTAAACACATGGATCTTTCATGAAAAAGGAAGGATAATTCAGAAAATGACCTCAAAACCCTAGTAGAAAGAGCCAGGAATCATAGGGAATTATTTCCATGTCTTAATAATTAAGGATGGTGCTGGAGCCACCTGAATGAGCTAGGTACTGGATCTTTGGCTCAGCATAAGAGCACTCCCCTGGCATACACAGGACCCAGGTTCAAACCCTAGCACCATATACACAACTAAGTGTCCAAAAAACAACAACAAAACAAAAAAAAAAGTAAAATTGATTCTTTCACTCCCTGTCTTCCTCTTTAAAAAAAAAAAATTAAGGAAATTCCAATATTTGTCTATCTGTATTTCAGAGTTATTATGGACCTTTATGCCTCCTGTTATCCTCCTTTTTATCAATGTCTGCAGTTTACCTACCTTGTCTTACCCTTGTATCTTGGTGCATGTGGAGCAGATCATTACTGGAATAAACACTTCTCCAAAGACGAAATACAAATGCCCAATAAGTACATAAAAAAATTAGTGTCAGTAATTAGAAGAATAAAAATTAAAGTCACAATGAGATCCCACTATATGGACAAAGTCAAAATCCCTGAAAATAGGGCTGGGCGGTGGCTCATCGGTTACTGCACTTGCCTGGCATGCGTGAGTATGCGAGTTCAAACCCCAGCACCACAACTAAATGTCAGAGCAACAAAAGCCACATGAAAAATTATTTCTCTTTCTCTGTCTCTCTTAAAAAAATAAAAAATATAAAAATAAAACACTTCTAGATACCTACCCAAAAGAAATGAAAGAAAAAATGACCAAAAACTCGGAAAGAATTTCCATAGCAGATGGGGGGATGGCTCAATAGATGGTTAGCACATATGAAGCCCTGAGTTCAAGCCCTAGCACACATGCGTGCACACACACATGTTCTTAGTAGCCAAAACAAAAACAAAACAAATATCTACCAACTGGTAAATGGATAAACAAAAATGTGGTATATTCATCAATGAAATTCCACTTAGAAACAAGAAGCAATGAACTACTCTTACGTATGAACTTCAAAAACTACATGCTAGGGGCTGGAGCGGTGGTTCAGCGGTTATGGTGTTTGCCTGGCATGCATGAGTACACGACTTCAAACCCCAACACCACGTACACAACGAAGTGTCAGAGCAACGAAAGCCATGTGAAAAACTAAATAAAAATTTATTCTCTCTCACTGTCCCCTCTTTCTTAAAAAAAAAAAAAAAAAAAACACCTACATGCTGGGGTTAGAGATTTAGCTCAGTGGCAAAGCGCTTGCCTAGCATGCGCAAGGCCCCGAGTTCGGTCCTCAGCCCTGGGGGGGAAAAAAAAAAAAACTACATGCTAACCATCATTTTTTTTTCCTCTTGGGACTAGGAATTTAATACAGGGACAAAACCACTGAGCCACATCCCCAGCCCCTTTTTATTTTTTATTTTGAGACATTGTCTTCTTACTAAGTTGCTTAGAACCTTGCTAAGTTCCTGAGGCTGGCTTTGAACTTGTGATCCTCCTGCCTCAGCCTCCCAAGACACTGGGATTACAGGCGTGCACCAACATGGTAAGTAAAAGAATCAGACACATACGACTGCACATCTTATGATTCCGCTCATGAAATTTCTAGAAACTGAAAACAATATGAGGTCAAAAGGGAGACCATTGCTTCTCTGGGACTCAAAGGGTCTATGCTGTACTACTAAAAATCAAGATTTATTTCAAAGCTACAGTAATTAAGGCAGAATGGTATGTGATAAACAGACCAGTAAAAAAAACTAGAGACCACAAACAAGCCTACGTAAACAAGATTTCCTAGTGTACAACAATGATGCCAAGCATAGCAGTGGGGAAAGAATTAAATGGACATCCATGACGGAGAGGGGACAGAGGAAATGAGCCTAGCCATGTCCCCTATCTAACTCCATACCGAAAAATCAATTCCATACATACCACGTATCAAAATTAAAAACACAAACTAGAAAATAACACAGGATATCACCTCCATGATCTCAGGATAGGTGAGAAAAAAATCTCAAATACACACACAACAGAGACAACTAACACACACACAAAAAAAACCTATTATAATTACTAATGTTCAACAGATGGCTTAGATGCTTGTCCCCTCTAAAACCCATGTTGAAATTTAATTGTCATTGTCACATTACTAAGAGGTGGGATCTTTAAGCAGGTGATTAGACCATGAGTGCCCCCACTCTCACCAATGGATTCATTACAAAATGGCAACTTCATCCCCTCTCACCCTCGTTTTCTCTTGCCCTCTTACCTTGCACCATGGGATAAAGCAGCAAGAAGACCCTTCCAAGATGCTAGCAGTTTGATATTAGGTTTCCCAGCCTCCAGAATCATGAGCCAATAAATTCTGTTCATTATGTACTACCTAGTCTCAGTGTTCAACTGTATCAGCATAAAATGGAGTAAGACCCCAAAGAAAGTGAAAATGAAAGATACAGAATGGCAGAAAGCTTTTGTGATACATACATACATATATATACACACACATATATATATATTCAACAAAGAACTGGTATTCAAAATATATAAAGACAAATTAAGAAAAGAAAAAAGACATTTTTATACATAGAAAACATGGTCAAGGCTTTCATAGGAATTTCACAAAATCAGAGACTCAAATGGTCAATAAGAATAAAAACAGATGCTGACAATCATTAGTCATGAGAGAGAAAACAAACTGAAACTACACATCCACCATACCAGAATTACTCAAATTAAAAGAAACTGGCAAACCAAGTATTGGCAAGGATGAGGAGCCACCGGAACTTTCCAATCCTGCTAGTGGAAATGTAAATTAGACTAGTCACCTTGGAAAACTCTTTGGCAGTGTCTACTGTAATTACACTTCTAAGTCAACTCTAAAAATATGTGGACATAAGTGGACTAAAAGGCAAGTGAAAGAATGGTCACAGAATTATCTGTAATAGACAAAAACTGGAAACAATCCAAAAGTTCAACAGCAAAACGAATATATGTAAATTACGGTGTATTAACATAGTAATAAACAATCCATTTCTAAATGCTACAATATGGAGCAATCTCATGATATAACACTGAACAAAAGAGGCTAGAAACAAAAGTGAACGTACTTTTCAAGTCAAAACCAGTAATCTAGGCTTGACATCATGCAAAACAGTGGTTACATTTGGGTGAGTGATAAACGACTGGGAGGGAGCAAGACAGAGGATTCTGGAGAGTTGATTGTATTCTTCACTTTGATCTGAAAGGTCTGTGCATGTTTTTATTCTGTAAAACTTCAAGCCTGATATGTCTTACTGTATATACATTATTGAGTATTCTGCTGTATATATGCTATACTTTGATTTTAAAAATTTACAAGACAAAGAATGAACTACAGCTACATTTATTAACATAGATGAATCTGAAAAATATGGTGAGTAAAAGAAACATATCTCAAAATAACATACATGGTATGAAAAGAAGGGGGAGGAAGAAGAAGAAAGAAGAAAGAACACCAGTACAGAAGAGAGGTTCCTGCTCAGGAAGAAGGAAGCAGAGGCAACGGGGAAGGGGCACCCGGGGTCTTCTGGAGAGTTTTCTTTTTTTAAAAGAACAGCAAGAGAGAGAGAGAGAATCAATTTTTCTTTAATTTTTTGCATGGCTTTCGTTGCTGTGACACTTAGTTGTGTACGTGGTGCTGGGGTTTGAACCCAGTACTTGCACATGCTGGGCAAGCGCCATAACCAAGCCACCACTCCAGCCCCTTCTGGAGAATCTTAATGTGATATTCCCGGGGTGGGTAGAAAGTACAGGGACTTCTGTCTTATTATTGTTCTTTAAACTTTTAATACATGTAAATTTGTTACACTTGTTATGTTTCACAGTTGTAAAAAGTTTTAAGAGCAATGTAACTGAATTAGATTAGAAAACTAAGTACTAACTTTAGATTTTTACATCTTTTCATTTATTTAAGCAACAAGCAATGTTGTTATATACCATCTTCAAAATAGTACTCCCTGAGTAAAACTACTAAATATTTTTATGAAACACACAAAAAATAGCAACGATTTTTAATATTATTAAAGTATTAACACTGAAAATAAAAAAGTAACTTCCATGATCTACAACATATTTATTTTAATTTTCAAAGGGAACTTTATTAGAAATAAAAACTAAATGAAAAAATGATATACTTAGCAAAACTAAAAAAAGTCCTGAAACCTGTAAACATTTTAAGACTTCACATTTCTTATTACCTACTTTAAATAACACATTTGATTTAAAAATTTAAAAATAAAAACAATGTTTAAAAGTCACACCTTGAAATCAACATTTATCAATATATCTCAGGCTTATAACACGCAGTATTTTAATACTATTTAAATTAAGCTTTATAATACACTTGTAAATTGTCTTTTTTGTTATTAAAACATCAAAACTGTTTAGTATTATCTGATAGAACAAAATTTGCTTGTGAAATAAAAATATGCTTTAGCAAAGCCTTAGTCATTAAAAAAATAGAGAAAGAAAAATGTGGGGGCTGCAGTGGTGGTTCAGCAGTTTTGGCGCTTACCTGGCATGCGTGAGTACGAACCCCACCACCGTGTACACAATAAAGTGTCAGAGCAACAAAGGCCATGCGAAAAACTCAATAAAAATTGATTCTCTTTCTTTCTCTTTAAAAAAGAAAAAGAAAAATATGACTAAATTTATTTTAAAAATCTGACTTTCTGGAGAAAAAGATAACTCCAAAAGAAATGACACAGGGTCATTATTTTTATAACTATTCCATCTCAGTTGCAAAATTGCTTGCACTCAGTCCTGCCTTGGTAAATACCTAAAATGGTATTTAATTAGCACATTAATGTTGAGAATTAATGAGTAGCAAAGTGGTTTTACGAGTGTATGAATGTCATATATTATCCAGTACCCTACAAAACAATTTTACTTCTTGTTTATGCAGCACTCTCATATCCTGAGTTCAAGATTAAATGTTAATAAAAAAGTATATGAAACATAACAAATTAATCAGATTTATTTCATCCTAAGTATTCTACCCAAACTGTTGAAAAAGAGTAAAGTGTCTTTTCTGTTAGGGAGAGAGCCTTTGAAACCCAACACTGATCAACAGAAGAGCAACTAAACATTGCTCATGTGTTATTGTCATCAGAAAGGGGAGATGCCCGGGAACTGCATACACGCTCACAAAATAGGTCTCCCCTGTGGCCGAGCCAGGTACTATGTACTAATATCCCACAGCCAGCCCCATCACTACCACACTTTCCTACCTAGACACAGAACAGGCCTGCAGTTCTCCATCTCGTAGGTCAGGTTTTACAAGGGCCCATCAGAAGACTAAGACTTAGAACTTCTCAGTATAGTAACACTAACCATGTGACTATTTAAGTTAATTAGAATGAAAAATCAAATTCTTTGGTCACATCAACCACATTTCAATTACTCAATAGTCACATATGACTAGTGGCTACTGTACTGAAAGAACACAGCTACAGAACATGACCACTACCACAGCAAGTTCTATTTGTGCTATTATAAAACAATCCTTGCCCAAACATCAAGGGAATTCTTAAATGAAATGAATGTATTTTGGTGAAAAACACTTAAGGATGTTTTACTATATGCAATCCTAACGATGCTGACAGACATGAAGAAGCCCCAAGAAGCAAGGGTACTGACTGGCCGCCTGACAAACACTTTCAACGACTTCGGGAGCAGGAACTACGTATTGTTAGCATCCTTTATCTATAAAACAGTATAAAGAAATAAAGATTCTGATTTTTTGATTACATAGGCTGAAAAGTTAAATCAATATATTTAAAATAAAAAGACCACGCAGATCCACATACTCAATCACAAGCAATTTTCTTTATACTTGATCGCCATCTGCTGGCCATATTACTACACTGCACAAGCAAATGAAATATTAGTTGTCTTAGGAGACCTTTTAAAGGACATACAGAATACCAGCTTTTGGCTATATTGCATTTCCAGAAAAACCACATTATAGAGGATAATTATAAAGCAAATCATATTACATCTACATAATGACACGAATATGACTAGATTCTTCATTCCAAACCAAAAAGCATCATCAAATAACCTATAGAAAAATCTCATCAAAGCAAAGATGTGAAGACTACTGTCGTCATCTACAGTTAAAATAGGATAATTATTCTCCAAGTTCTTTCTTATAATCATGAAACAATGCATTATTTAGATGATCCAAGTAGGTTAAAAGTTCGAATTTATATGAAATTAGCCTAAATTTCATGCTAAAAATACATAATTAACAATTGTTTTGCACATTCTTAGAATTAAGTTATCTCCTTGAAAATGCTATCTAAAAAATTTTAAATGAATGCCTTCTTAATACATCAATAAACTACTCTAAAATTAGCAGGAGCAATGTGCTTCTTCAAATGTGAAAATGTTTAAAAGCAGGACTGATTCAACAATACTCCTCTTTGCCCTTTTTCTAACTTGTAATCAAAGTTTCAAGTAAAAATAAAGATATTCAATAATTTTTCTTCATCTTTCCCTATACCAGAACCTAACTGTACTTTGGAGATAAACTATCAGATCACATCATATTTCATTGAAAATTCATAAAAATAACAAAAAGCCACTAAAAATAATCTTCAAAACATTTTTCGCAGAATTGTGTGATAAAAATACAGTCTATTATTACCTTTGTGTTCTGTCTTTGGGACACAGCATGAAAACAATACAGACATGACATGAAACAAAGTCTAAATACTATTTAGGCAGCTTCAAATACAGGCTGTGACAAAACCTAACAAAAATGGTGCCTGCCACTCTCTGTTCCTTCTACCCTGAAAAAAAACTACTAGTTATTTAAATAAACATTCCTACAAATCCACTTTTAAAATACTACCTCCCCTCTTCTGACAGTGAGCAGTATTACAATCAGAACCTTTCTGAACAGGTATTAATTTTTCTTGAGGAACACAAAATGATTCTTAGTACCTGAAAAAACTTAATGACCAATGGATTTTAAGATTATAATCTTGATGAATGGGAAGCAGAAGATCGATGAGACAACCTGACAAGTCCAGAGTGGACTAGTACAGTAACAATCACCACGCCAGTGATGACGGTGGGTAGCAGCAGCGCACGTATTATTTTACTTTGGCCTTACAACTCTGAAGTCCTTAAAACTCTGTTTTACAAGTCATGAAACTGGGGGTTAGAAAAATTAAGTAACTTGCCTCAGGACAGACAGTTGCCAAGTGTCAGAAGTGGAATTTGAACAAAGGCAAACTGCCTCATCTCAACTCAACCTAGAAATAACCAAGAACAAAGGCAGGGCTGCCCAGGATTGCTGAGGCAGAAGCAGAGGGCAAAATAGATACAAATGAAATTTCCATATTTTCTACGCAATGCATTTATGCCTACACAGTGTACTAGAAAGAAATCATAAACCTGCATTGCAACGTTGTATCCATTACTGGTAAAATCACTTGAGCTTTCTAAAGCTGTTTTACCTCCTCCATAAATACAAAAGGGCAATGATGTCAACTTCCCAAGACTGTAAAGACTAAATCAGATAATTAAGAAAAGACTTTTAGAATCATGCGTATGATACCACAGGAGCTCCATAAATGGTATGCCTTGCCTCATTCATTTCTGCTAACAAATTAGAAACAAGTGAAATCCACAAGTGTAGAATATTTAACTGGGAATTTTTCATCCTTATGTTTAAATCTCCCTCCCTATATATATATATATATATGGAAATATAAATAATGTAGTTGACTATTAATTTGCATCATTAATGTCAATAACATGTATGACCAAACATTTTAACAAAATGATATTTTAGAAAGCAATTTAACAATATTTATCAAAAAAATAAGTGTGGGACTGGAGCAATGGCTCAGTGGTTATGGTGCTTGCCTCGCATGTGTGAAGACACAGGTTTGAACCCTAGCACCACGTAGACAACAAAGTTGTCAGAGCAACAAAAGCCATATGAAAAACTAAATGAAAATTGATTTTCTTTCTCTCACACTATCCCTCTCTTAAAAAAGTGTGACTACTAAAAATAACATACACTCATATATACAAAGAACATTTTATCTCCAAACCCCACACTCCAGATTAGTCCTGACTGAAGAGAACAATTTTTTAACAACTTCATGTGTGATATCCAGAAATATTTCATGCAGATACATACATATGTATCCATATAGCCTGTTTAAAACACACATACTCACATGAATGGACATTTACTATGCCTTATGTATTTCTTTTTAACTTTATATATCTTGCAGATCTTACCACTGCAGCCCATATAGATTTTTCTACCATGGCACAAGGTGTTGGATTGAGTAATAATCCCACCAACAGGGTAATTTCTCTTCTATGAATCCACAACAGCCCAAAACACATATGCGTATGTACTCATCATTCTTGATAATGTAACTGATGAACTAGCATTCTGAAATCATGGTCCAACTAACAGCCAAAGTTGCTTACATCCATACCATCCCTGTCTTTTCATGGACAGACAAGTGGATATCATCTTATCAAACTTCCAACCACAAATCCCAACATGTTTTCACTTCCTACCCAATAGAGGACATCTCCACCTAACAATTTCTCACCACCTTAATAAAAGGCTCTCACTCATGCTTCCCCCTTGCTCCTTCTGCCACCTAACCAATCCTGGTACTTCCCCAGTAGTCCTGCATGGCGTGGCATGCCCCTTCCTCTTAGTAATAGAGTAATCAACTCTTCTTTCAAAGGCAGTTTTCTCCACATCTGTCGTCTCACCATATCTGATGACAATAAATCCAAGCACATTTTAATATAAGGTGCATAAAGATATTGGAACACTACCCAAGGCATTCTTGATAACAATAAAGAACTGAAAGCAGTAGAGACAGATAAAGAGTATATCCACAGTATACAGTACTATATGTAAATAAAAAGATTCAACAGACCACACGACAAAGGTTTAAGACATAGTTAATGGGGCTGGAGCAGGGGCTCAGTAGTTACAGTGCTTGCCTGGCATGCGCAAGTACACTGGTTCAAACCCCAGCACCCACGTACACAACCAAGTGTCAGAGCAATGAAAAAATAAAAATTTATTCTCATTCTCTCTCTCTCCCCTCCACCCTCTCTCTCACTGTCCTCTCTTAAAAAAAAAAAAAAAAAAGACATAGTTAAGTGAGGAGCTGAAGCAGTTACAGTGCTGGAGCTTGTCTGGCATGCAACGGGACACAGGTTCAAACCCCAGCACCACGTATACAACAAAGTGTTGAAGCAATAAAAGCCACATGAAAAACTAAATAAAACTGATTCTCTCTTTCTCTCTCTCTGTCCGTCTTTTTTCTTTTTTTTTTTTTTAAAGAAAGAGGGACAGTGAGAGAGACAGAGAAAGAGAGAAACAACTTTATTTAGTTTTTCACATGGCTTTAGTTGATCCAACACTTAGTTGTGCACGTGGTGCTGGGGTTTGAACCCGGGTCCTCGTGCTTGCCAGGCAAGCGCTGAAACCGCTGAGCCACCGCTCCAGCCCCCCCCCCCCCCCCGTCTCTCTCTTAAAAGATATAGTTAAGTGAAAAAAGAGAAAGTCACAGAATGGAATATGCAGTATAAATCAATTCATAATTTTTTAATTACACAGATGTGGGTGTTGACTGTCTACTATAGAATAATGTGAAGCAAATTGTTGATGGTGACTGCTTCTCATAAGGAAGCTGGGAAAAGAACAGAGAAAGCTGTGACTTTTTACTCTACATGGTTAGACACTCAAGTTTTTACAAGCATGTTTTATATACAGATTGTATAACCTTCTAAAATGAAGATAAACACTGTATTGGTCATCTGCTGCATAACAAATTATTACAACCTTAACAATTTTAAACAACACAACACTTATTTTCTTGTAGTTTCCGTGGATCTGGAGTCTGGGCACAGCTGAGCTGGGTCTTCTGCTTAGGATTACATATGGCTGCAATCATGATTTGAACAGAGCTGGGTTCTCAGCTGGAGGCTCAACTAGGGAAAAATGCACTTCCTTGCCTGCCTGCTTGTCAGCAGCCTTCATTTCCTTATAGCTATTTGATTCATGGCAACTGCTTCTTCAAAGTCAGCAAAGGGAATGATAGTAAAACTCTAAGTCTGCTGGCAAGATAGAGTTTTACATAATGTAAGTAATCACAGAAGTGACATCTCATCACCACTTCCATATTCTATTGGTCAGAAGCAAGTTTCAGGTCCTGCCCACCCTGAAGGGAGGAAATTATATAAGAAACACCAAGAGGAGGATCATGGGGCAAACTTAAAGTCTGTCTACCACAAATTCAAGGTCTCTACCCAATTTCAATGGTAAGTATCTGAAGAATGACCAAAAATATAATACACAGCACATGACTGCAGAACTAAATGAAATTAGCCAAACTACACAGATGACATAAATGTCTGTCATCTCCTTACAAACATTTTATAAAGTCATGCTCCAAAGTCAATTATAACTCAAGTATTTCTTTGTCAAAAAGGAGTCAGGCATTTGGCATGAAAATGTAATAACAGAATTATATAAAAAAAAAAGAACAACACAGTTTGGATCAGTGGTTGTTCTAAATGAATACATGGGTAATAAAAGGATCCTAAACAATAAACTAGAAAACGGAAGGCAAAGACGACGATCGGGACTAGCTATGTGTTGAAGCTATTCAGTGTGAAATGCTAAGCATACGAGTATATGATGTATATTTGGTTGAATAAAAGCATGATAAGACAGGAAGTATATGACCTCCTAATACTTCTAAAGCATGTGGAACGAGGCTACTACCGTATCCTACAGGAAGAAGAAAGGGAAAGGAAAGATGCCATCTCTCCTGAATAGGGAGCCCTAACAAAAAGGCTTCAAAAGGACTCTGCATGTTGAATAATATAAAAAGGCTAGGGCACAAACAGCATAATCTAAAATGCCATTAGAAATACTTCACATACAAAAAGGTCTAAGTAAAGCAGGATTTTATAAAGTGATCAAAAAAGAAACACTAAGGGGGAAAAATCTTTTAAGATTAAAGAGTCTTTTCAAAGGACAAGTTGAAGTGGTTGTAAAATTTATGAGGCAGCATTAAACTTCAGTTCTAAGTAACAATAAATTATTCACTATAAAAACATACATGTGTCAAATATTATAAGCCTCAAACTTTTTAAAACAATTTCTTGCAGAACTGATTAGATGTATTAGGTCAATATTAGCAGATACTTACTTTTTCATTAGCACAGTATGACCACTGTGAGTAAAGGAACAACTTTTTAAAAATTGTGCAGACAGAATCATCAATAAACTATTCACCACATCTGGTCTCATATTAAACATTATATATTTAGCCTTAAAATCGATTTTTCTGACTCTAGCTAAAACAAATATTAGTTCATTGTAAAATGCCTTCATGTATGTAAAACTACAAGTATCTCTTAATATACATGTGAATTAAATTTTTATATCAAATTGAAATTCTAAAGAAAACCAAATTATAATTATTAAATTAAAAGAAATATAAAATACATGAGAAGTTTTGTTCTTGAAACCCTAATGACCATTAGCCTCAGTGACATCCTTCCATGAGCAAGGGATAGTTTGGGGTGTCCCTTCCAGCTCTTTGGGCTGTATTACATTCCTCACAGTGTGTGAGGAGCATCTCTGTTATGTGTATCCATGCTTCTGTCAATGTTGTCTAAAATTCATTCTACCCCCAATATTTCTAAAAGTTAAATTAAAAATACTTTTTGACAAAATCCCACCATATACCTGTCTCAAAGGATCTTTTTACACGTACATATGTGGCAGTGCCTAATACGATCCATTAGTTCATGCATGCACACATTCACCAAGCATAAAAATTCACACAATTCCTAACATGTTCCCATCCAGCACTGGGAGCTGAAAATACACGGCGAACAAGAAAAACACCATTTCTACCTCAAGAAATCACAACCTGGCATGAAGGATAGATACTAAATCGCTGCACACGAGCTGAGCGCAACAGCAAGCAGAGTGCACAGGAGTTAACAGGCTCGTCTAAACCACCTGTGATATCCCAGAGCGCTCTTTGGAAGTTGTGAGATCTGAGAATGGGTAGGACTGACCAGAGCCATGAGACTATCTGCTTTTCCCATTAATTACTCTTTATATAACTGATAATGCCTCATACTCAAGTATTAAATGTGCATTGAATCACATTTAATTATACGTGACCAACAAAGAGAAATAAATCATCTGTTAAAAATTCAAGGATTTGGGCTGGAGTGCTGGCTTAGTGGTTACAGTTCTTGCCTGGCATGCACAACGACGTGAGTTCGAACCCCACTTATACAATGAAGTGTTGGAGGAACAAAAGCCACATGAAAAACTAAATAAAATGACACTCTCTCTCTGTCCAGAGAGAAAAAAGAAAAAACGGGGGCTGGAGTGATAGTTCAGCAGTTAGAGTGATTGCCTGACATACATGAGGACCCGAGTTCAAACCTCAGTGCCACATACACAACTGCATGTCAGAGATACCAGAACCAGATGAAAAATAAAAATTTATTTTCTCTCCCTCCCTCCCTCTCTCTCTCCCCCCCTCCCTTTCTCTTAAAAAAAAATGTGAGGATTTGGGGCTGGAGCGTAAGGAACTGGGTTCAAACCACATACACAACTAAGTGTCCAAGAAACAAAGGCCGGATGAATAAATAAGTAATGTTGCTTCCACTCCCCCAAAAAGTGAGGATTTTACTATGGTTTCATTTTTCAGAAGAGTCAATGAGTAATAATTAAAGAATATTCTCACTGTATTTTCTCAAAAAAAGTCCATTCACCTGGACTCCTGGAAATCTCAAGTCCATCCTATTCTGAACCTTCTCTTGTATACACCCCAATCTTTGGAAATACTTCCAAGACTACACATAACCACCACACTGAATTTATCCATGTACTTATCTCTCTCCTGCATTTATCTAAATCAAGGGTCTGTAGGAATTAAACAGGTAACAAAAGAGAGTATGCTGCCAAATGTGAGGATGCTGTTCACTTCTACACAGATAAACTCTCTTCTCTAAGCATATGATCCCTCTTCTTTCTTCTTTGCACTTTTGATAGAATATAAAAATAGAAAAATAACACTTCATGCTCCTCTTAAATCTACTTTAAGAAAAAATACAAGCTCAATAATGAATGCAACTGATATCAAACTCAGTGTCTGGAATAAGCAAGAAAGAGTGAAGACTTATGACATTGAGAGAGTAAGCCTATACTACTTACCGCTAACCTAGGCAACCTGTGGCTATCTTCTAAAACGATTACTAAGTTTTTAATTTTTTAAGAGGAGCTAGAAAATTGGGTTTTGATATGAAACTTCCCAAATGTTAATTATAGAACTCACTTAAAAATCTATAAAGATGGAGCTAGAGCAATGGCTCAGCGGTTATAGCACTTGCCTGCCATGCGTGAATATGCAGGTTCAAACTCCAGCACCACGTACACACTCAAGTGTGGGAGTAGCGAAAGCCATGCGAAAAATTAAATAAAATTTTTTTTCTCTGTCTCTCTCCTCTCTCACTGTCCCTCAATTTAAAAAAAAGATCTGTAAAGACAATGTGTTAGACAAATCTACCCACATAATTTATTCAGGCCAGGAAGATTACCACTTCTTTTTTTTCCTATTTAACATCCCATATATTAAGTAGATAAAAATTTTTTAAACAATCTTTTAATGAAATATATATATTGATTCTGAAGATTAGAATTATCCCCATGAGTGCCTCCCCAATTACCCACCCTTATCTCTCCCCTCCCCTTCCCAAAACATATCTAAAAATGTATTAGGTTGGATAACATTACACCTTATCCGGATTTAAAACATGATAATAGACCACCTTTCTCAATGGCCAGGGTCTAGTTCCAGCCTCCACAGATGAGTGAAGACATTCGACCCTTGGTTCTCTGGCTTATGCTGATTTCACTCAGCATAATTTCATCCACAGCCATCCATTTACCTTCAAAGGCTGCAGTATCATTGTTTCTAATGGCTGTGTAAAATTCCATGTATATATGTACCACAGTTTTTGGATCCATTTATCCAGTGAGGGACATCTGGGTTGTTTCCATAATTTAGCTATTGTAAATTGAACTGCTATGAACATAGATATTGCTGTGTTGCTGTAATGTGCTGATTCTAAATCCCCTGGAAAAATACCCAGGAGAGGAATAGCAGGACCATATGGTGGGCTCATCCCTAGTTTTTTGAGGATTCTCCACACTGCTTTCCAGAGGGGCTGTGCCAGTCTGCAGCTCCACCAACAGTACAGTGTGCTAGTGTGCCTATCTCTCCACAACCCCTCCAGCATCTATATTGTTTATTTTCTTCATTTTTACCATTCTGACTGGCGTGAGGTGATATCTTAATGTAGTTTTGATTTGCATTTCTCTGATTACTAGAGATTTCGAGCACTTTCTCATGTATTGATTAGCTTGATCAATGTCCTCTGTTGAGAAGTTTCTATTTAGCTCTTTGGCCCATCTATTAATTGGGTTGTTTGTGTTTTTGTAGTTGAGGAATACTTGAGAATTAACCTTACAAGGGAAATCAAAGATCTCTACAACAAAAATTATCGATCATTGAAGAATGAAATCCAAGATGACCTAAGAAGATGGAAAGATGTCCCATGCTCTTGGTTAGGCAGAATTAATATAATAAAAATGGCCATTCTACCGAAAGCCTTATATAGATTTAATGCTATCCCTATAAAGATACCTATGTCATTCTTTACAGACATAGAAAAAGCAATTCTCAAATTCATTTGGAACAATAAGAAACCTAGAGTTGCCAAAACATTACTTAACAAGAAAGACAAATCAGGTGGTTTTGCCATACCAGATCTAAAACTACACTATAGAGCTGTAGTAACAAAGACAGCATGGTACTGGTATCAAGATAGGAAAAAAGACCAATGGAATTGAATAGAAGACCCTGAAACAAACCCTCAAATCTTTAAACACCTGATTTTTGACAAAGGGGGATAAAATATTACATGGCGGAAAAACAGTCTTTTCAACAAATGGTGCTGGACAAACTGGACAGCCACTTGCAGAAAGTTGAAATTAGACCCATACCTTTCTCCTTGCACGAGAATCAAATCAAAATGGATCAAGGAGCTAGGAATTAAACTGATGGAAGACAAATTAGGTCCAAAACTTCAGCATTTGAGAGTAGGAAAAGATTTTCAACATGTATCCTAAAGTGAAGGAAGTAAAGTCAAAAATCAGTGAATGGGATGCCATAAAGCTAAAAAGCTTTTGCACCTCCAAGGAAATAATCAGAAGAGTCAAGAGGTTTCCTATGGAAATGGAGAGAATCATAGGCTATGAATACTCTGACGGGGGCCTCAAATCCAGAATCTACAAAATCCTCAAAAACCTCAACTACAAAAACACAAACAACTCAATTAATAGATGGGCCAAAGAGCTAAATAGAAACTTCTCAACAGAGGACATTGATCAAGCTAATCAATACATGAGAAAGTGCTCTAAATCACTAGTAATCAGAGAAATGCAAATCAAAACCACATTAAGATATCACCTCACGCCAGTCAGAATGGCAAAAATGAAGAAAATAAACAATAATAGATGCTGGAGGGGTTGTGGAGAGATAGGCACACTAGCACACTGTACTGTTGGTGGAGCTGCAGACTGGCACAGCCCCTCTGGAAAGCAGTGTGGAGAATCCTCAAAAAACTAGGGATGAGCTCACCATATGATCCTGCTATTCCTCTCCTGGGTATTTTTCCAGGGGATTTAGAATCAGCACATTACAGTGACACAGCAATATCTATGTTCATAGCAGTTCAATTTACAATAGCTAAATTATGGAAACAACCCAGATATCCCTCACTGGATAAATGGATCCAAAAACTGTGGTACATATATACCATGGAGTTTTACACAGTGATTAGAAACAATGATATTGCAGCCTTTGAAGGTAAATGGATGGCTATGGATGAAATTATGCTGAGTGAAATCAGCATAAGCCAGAGAACCAAGGGTCGAATGTCTTCACTCATCTGTGGAGGCTGGAGCTAGACCCTGGCCATTGAGAAAGGTGTAATGTTATCCAACCTAAAACATTTTTAGATATGTTTTGGGAAGGGGAGGGGAGAGATAAGGGTGGGTAATTGGGGGGCACTCATGGGGGTAAATCTAATCTTCAGAATATATATATATTATATTATTTCGTTAAAAGATTGTGTGATTATTCAACGAATAAATTTCTGATTAAAAAAAATGTCACCTAAAGTGAAAGAAATAAAGTCAAAAATCAGTGAATGGGATGACATAAAGCTAAAAATCTTTTGCACCGCCAAGGAAATAATCAAAAAAAGTCAAGAGGTTTCCTATGGAAATGGAGAGAATCGTGGGTTACGATTCCTCTGACAGGGGTCTCATATTCAGAATCTACAAAGATTAGCACTTTTCAACCTCTTACCTAAGTTCAAAGACATAGTTACTAAGTTTAGTCCATCTTTACACTATAAACTCTATCTTCATCAAATCTAGAAGGAACTCAGGATTTAGCTAGACTTTGAACAAATATTTCAGAAAAAAAAAAAAGGATGCATTTCGCAACCAAATTAACAATTATATTTTTCTTTGTATACAGACCACAGTCTCTTTACATGCCAGTTAACCTGCCTATCAGGCTAACAAAAATGCTACAATTATATCTCTTCTAATTTTAATTAACTATGAATTTAAAAATAAGAATTTACCACCACCTCCTTTGGAGTTATCTAGTCTTTTCCGCTTACCCTTCCAAACAAGTCCTTCATTACATGTCTTCATTCACTGCCTCTCCATTTTAATTTGTCTCTTTTCTAATAAAATAATGCTATACACAGGATCACCTGCTCTGTGTTCATCTATTCTTTTCCACTATCTCATTTTAGGTCTGAAAAATACATAACCAGACTACACCAACTACAGACAAACTCCTAATTACTAATGCCATGTCTATATCTGATGAAGGAATAAACCAAAAATATTGTGGACAAGAAAGATTACATTGCTAACAGAATCAAATTCCTAAAATTAAAATTACCAAGAGAATAGCTGAGTATGAATGAAGTAGGATACATGCCAATTGCCACTAACCAATATTCTAACATTTCAGGGAACAATGCCAATAGGAAAAATTAAAATACGATAAAAGGCCAAATTTAAATCTATTCCTCTTAATAGCCAAAAATTATACTGTAGCAGTAATAGCAGTAAACTTAGAAGTTAGTTAAGTCCAGCTATAAGTTTATTTTAGAGGCTGGAGCAGTGGCTCAGCGATTATGGTGCTTGCCCAACACGTGCAAGTATACAGGTTCAGGCCCCACCACCCATGAATACAACTAAGTGTCAGAGCAATGAAAGGCATGTAAAAAACTCAATAAAAATTCTCTCTCTCTCTGTCCTTCTCTCTTTAAAAAGTTTATTTATTTAGACTAAAAATCCTATTTAAGCTTAATACTCTAATAAGCAATCAGAGTTTAATGGAGTTTATGTTTACATTTTATTTCATTAAAAAAACACATACTATTCAATAAGGGGGAAAGGAGAGAGATTCAAGTAGAAGATTCAAGATGGATAGGCAAGATGTAATTTGTTGAAGTCATTGATAATGTTCTTAATTAACTAACGTCATAAAGGAAAAAAACACAGTTATATTATTTAAAGATTCTCAGGCACCACTTTCCAAGCAATGGAATATATATACATGAAGTCAACAGATACCCATAAAAGTAGCTAAAAATGTAAAATGATCTGAAATATTTAGTAAATGGAAAAGCAAAACTATTAATTTCCTATACAACATTCATTTACAGCCCTCAACTTTAGCAAAAATATAAAACAATTCATTCAAAAGAAAAAAGAGGAAAACTTTAATATATGAACCAGTTTCAAAGACAGGCTGAAAGATCAAAAACATTCAAAATCCCATTTTCTTAACGTACCTGTGGGTATCAGTTGGTGACAGCATCAAAGTGTTATCTTCACCAGAAGAATATTTCCATGATTCGCCTAATTTGTGTTCACTTGTATCCAACTCGCCCATCACCCAGTGGGGTAACTTCCCTGGGCTTGAACATTTTGCTTGTGCTGGATTTGGTTCATCAAAATAGATGGACTGATTTTTAAAAATTAGAGAAGTTATTCTTTCAAAAAGTAGTAGAAAGAAACACTTAAAACTGTCATCAAGTTTCAAGTTGGAGAGCAGTCTTTCAAATACTCAACTTAAAATTCACTACAAATAAATACATATTTCCAAAGTATTAAATAAAATAGATAACATCTTTGAATTTTAGTTATGCTTTACTATATAAGAAATCTGATAAACATCAACAAAAAATCTGGTATTTATTTACAGAATAAAAGTGATGTTAGCTTTACAAAGAGTTAAATGGATAGTTATTTTTAAATCATGTGCTACCCTATTTCTTTCTGTGGCCATTAACTACCTTGTGCATACACATGCGCGCACACAAACACACACACTGGGAAGAGAAACCACAATCAATACAAACCAGAAAATAAAATTAGGAATCCCTTAATGAGGTGTGAGCAAGAGAGGGAGAGACCCGGGACGTAGTACTCACCATATTAATTGTTTAGTCCCTAGGCCCTCTCAATTTTATTTGTAAAATAAATCTATCCCTTATGACTCTATGAAACTGAATATGAATGGGAAAATATGACACTATACACTCACATCTTAACATCTGAACGTGCTCATAAAATGTTCTGTTCTCGTCACTGAAAATGACATTACCCCATTTGCTTCTCTTCAAATTAACCAGGATACAAGAAAACTTCACTGACCAGACATCTGTGTAACAATTCTCCCAATCCTACATTAGTCACTTAGTAGCAGTCTCAGTTATTAGAATCATATAAAGGATTCACTATTACCTACTGTTTCAGTCATCCATTAGTGGGGTAACCTATCCCTCAAAGATAAAGGGGCACTACTACTACTGTAATCATGCTAAAGCCTAATCAAATCAAGTCAAGTAACTACTATCCCAAACACTACTAATCTTAACTTAAGCAAAACATAGGATCTACTTGAACATATACAGTATAAAACCATTATAACCTTTGGCATTCCTCCTCCAACAACGGGAATCATCCTCTAGTATATAGCATGCCTTATAACTAAATTTTGCTTTAAGTAAACTAATAAAATACAGAAAAATCTTACACTGCGTAAGAATTTTACAGTTCATGAAAAAATACATGCATACACTAACAACTACCAATTACATAATACTCCTGTCAGACTTCTCAAATATTCAAATATCACACAAACCAAGGTATATTTCATGTTTACAAGAAACAGGACAGTGACAATTCATCAATCAAGTACTTAATAAAGCTGATTAAATTAAATGAAGTACAGAAAATCACTTCTAAACTCCAAGTTACTATTGTTACTACAGTAGTAATTTATAGAAGTTATTCAATCCAACCTCATTTTAAAATAACATTTATAAAAGAGTTTAACAGACTAGAACATACTGAAATACATAAAATGTAATCATTAATTTCCTACTGATTTTCAATGGATTGTAAAGTTCAATATTAAAAATTCATTCTTTTCTAGCAATACTGTAGAATACAACTGAATAAATCAAGAAGGTTATTCACCTATAAGGGTGTCGCCTGCTTTCTACTGAAAGTGAACAAAACTGAATCAGAAGGAAAATGATATTTCTCACTTATGTGTTACCTCGTACATATAACCTAATGTTCCCAAAAGGGATGAAAAACTACACGTGCTTTTTTTTAAAGAACGAAACTAATACATCTGTGGTCAACAATACCTACCATGTACGAAGGTAATGTTTTTAGTGTCCCTGGCTCAGGGCGGTGTGTAAAAGGACCTTCAAGGACCCCTCGCTTAAGCATATGCAGTAACAATTTTGCATACAGGTTCCGATTCTTCCTGCCTATTACTCCTGCACCTGTTCCTGAAGGTTCGCACAGCTTTCTAATCCAAAGAGCACATCTCTGCCGTTCTACAAATACGAAAGAACTATAAGAAATTTGATTTTTCAGAATATAAAACATTTAATTACAAACATCTATGATACACCTGATTTAGTCTAGAACAAGGACCAGCAAACTTTTTCTGTAAAGATCCAATCAGTAAATAACTTTAGGCTTTGCAGGCCATATGATCTCTGGCACAACTATGCTACTAAGACACTGCACCAAGACAGCGGTCACAAACCATACGTAAATAAAATTAAAAAAGAAAAGAAAAGCAAAGATGGGATGGTTCCAATAAAACTTCACAAAACAGGGAGACCGCAATTGCTTCACAGGCCATATACTCCCTGTCTACAATGTGACTTTATTAGTTCATCAGCAGTCAACCAAGACAAACACAAAGAAATATTTTCACAAAAAAAATAAGTCTCTGGATTACTATTGAATACATTTTTTAGTTAAAATTCTCCAATTGTAAAATAACTTTAGACTTACTGAAGAGTCTATAATTCTAACTAATACACAGAAAGAGATAGAATGGAATATCTGACTTATGTATTTCATACTTACTTTAAAATTAAACCAAAACATCTTATTTCTTAAAGCCAATGATTCCCATGGATTTGTGGCTGATTCATTTAGAGTTTTCACTTAACATCACTAAAAATAAGTGAGTGCTATTTACATGTAATTTCATGAAATAATTACCCTTTTAAAAATTTGCCTAGGTGCTGGAGCAATGGCTCAGCGGTTGGAATACATGCCTGGCATGCGCCAAAAGACCTGGGTTCAAACCCCAGCACCACATACACAATTAAGTCCCTGAGAAACAAAGGCCAGATGAAAAAATAAATAAAATTGATTCTTTCTCTCTCCTTCTCTCTTAAAAAAAAAAAAAATCTAGAGGCTGGAGAAGTGGCTTAGCAGTTATGGCACTTGCCTGCCATGTGCAAGCGCACAGGTTCAAACCCCAGCACCATATACACAACAAAATATTGGAACAACATAAGGCATATGAAAAACTAAATAAAACTGATTCTCTCTTTCTCTCTCACTGTCCCTCTCTTTAAAAAAAAGAACTGCCTAAAAAATATAGCACAGTTCAATCCACATAATGATTATCCAATGACTGTACTATGTCATGACAGATTAAAACTCAAAAAAACTACTGGTATTAATTTTTTATCAATC
Source organism: Aplodontia rufa (assembly GCA_004027875.1). NCBI lineage: Eukaryota > Metazoa > Chordata > Mammalia > Rodentia > Aplodontiidae > Aplodontia > Aplodontia rufa. The sequence continues at coordinate 19,686 of PVKS010014134.1, read as the reverse complement.
TAATGTAATTTGAGGATTATATATCTAACACAAATAATGAAGTCTGCTCTAATCTGAGTTTACAAAGGTCATATTCATTTGCTGTTTTACCTACAAAAATCACTTAAGGATAGATTTATCATTTTACAAATCTTGCTGGAGGAATAAAAGCTATGCCTCTAAAAACTTTTGTATTTTTGGCTTTGAAAATTATATGATCACCAAACAAACTTCAAAAAATATTGGGTGTACTATTTATAAAAAGAAAATACAAAAATGAAACTGATGAACATTAAACAGTTTTTCAAACTATGTAGTTTTCAAATGTACTATAACAAACTGAAACCTGTAGCATTTTCTACCCAGAATTTAGTACAACTTGGTTACTGAAAACAATTCAATCCTCTGCTTACCCCACTATGTGCCATCACCCTTTATAGAGGACACCTATAGCAACTTAAATTGAGCAATTTTATAGCGGTCCTATAAAATCTCACAGGTTTTTATAGGTGTCCTATACATAGGATAATAGCACACAATGCGTTAAAATCATGGAGAAAACCATTGTAAAAACTAGAATTTAGCTATAAGAAAAAGTAATTTCTAGTTCTTGACTGAGATGTGAGTTCCCACATACTTATTATAAATTAATTAAAAGAGGGCAATGAATGCTCCAATACTGACATTGTGTCATGAACCAAAGATTATAATTAATCAATTCAATGTACTGTAAACCCTTTTTAAAAAAAGATAAATATGACGATGATTTGACTTTATAATGGGAAATTTTAATATAGACACAATGTAAAAAGACAAAAGGTACTGAACATCAGAGGATTCAACATAGAAATACCATAAATATTAATTCAAATACTCACAAATGAACCATGGGACATGAAATCTTCATTTGAAGAATAGCAAAGAAAGAAAAGGTTAAGGTCCACCAAGGCAGGAAAGGAGGCAGAGGAAGAAGATTCAAGCAAAAGCAAACCAGGCTACCCTGGGCTAGGAAAGGCTCCAGGCTCTTTAACAGTGACTGACCACAGAACACATAATTTATGTCACACTCCCTTCTTCCACTGCAGCTCCCTGGAATAAGTATCTAAATTGAATCAGTTCCTCACTGAATATAGAGTCCACTCAGATACCTCAGGGAACAAGGAACTTGGAAAAAGTAAAACCATAGCTTCTTGGCTCCATTCCAAACTCAATAGCTACCAAATCAGATTCACCCTTGCATCCAACCTTATACCTACTACCACTGAGAGAACCTCCTGGGCCCCTAAACTCACTCCAATTGCTCTCAATTGCCTTCAACTATCTGAAAATTCTCTATCTTGAGACCAAGGTCTTCATTCCAAAATTTGAAATGAAGGCAAAATAGCAATAAAAATTCATTCACACTTGATTTTATCCAGACAATCAGTAAGTATAAAAGATCAATAAATTCTTTTCTGCTTAAACAAAAGGGTCAGAGAATAGGTTAATAGCAGGCTCCTGAAACAGAAGGAATTGTCACAGAAGGAGGAAAACAGTTGTAGCTAACTTTAGAGATCCATGTTCTTCATGACATATAAAAGTGGTATCACAATAAGGTCTTTCCAAAACTTACAGAATATAGTTACTAAATTTTTATTTACCATCAACAGCTCAAAATAAATAACCCTATGCCAATCACAAAAATTCTTACTAAAATATTTCTGCTTTCCCTGTACCTAAAAGACCCAAAAACCTCCACCAAAAAACTTCTAGAGTATATCAATGAATTTGGCAAAGTAGCAGGATACAAGATCAATATCCATAAATCAACAGCTTCTCTATACTCCAACAACGACTCAGCTGAGGATGACATCAGAAAAACCATACCATTTATAATAACCTCAAAAAATATTTGGGAATTAATCTAACCAGGGAAGCAAAAGATCTCTACAAGGAAAATTATCAGACATTGAAGGAAGAACAGAAGGAGACCTAAGAAGATGGAAAAACATCCCATGTTCTTGGACAGACGGAATTAATATAGTCAAAATGCCCATTCTGCCAAAAGCACTATACAGATTCAATGCAATCCCCATCAAAATACCAGTGACATTCTTCACATATATAGAAAAATGCATTCGTAGGACTCACTTGGAAGAATGAGAGCCCCAGAACAGCCAAAGCAATACTTCACATAAAAAGCAAAGCGGGAGGCATCGCAATACCAGACCCGAAACTACACTAGAGCTGCACGTACAGAAACAGCATGGTACTGATACCAAAACAGACATGAGGACCAATGGAAGAGGACAGATGACAGACAAAACCACAATTCTACAGCCATCTGATATTTGACAAAAGTGGCAAAAATATAACTTAGAAAAAAGACAGCCTTTTCAACAAATGGTGCTGGGAGAACTCAACAACCATATGCAAAAATGAAATTGGATCCAAATCTCTCACCCTGCACAAATCTCAAATCAAAATGAAGCAAAGGCCTAGGAATTAAACCAGATACCTTACAACTGTTAGAAGAAAGAAAAGAGTCAACACTCTACCACATAGGAGCTGGCACAAAATTCCTTAACAAGACCCCCATAGCTCAAGTGTCAAAAACCAAGAATCAATAAGTGGGATGCCATTAAATTAAAGAGCTTCTGCACAGCTAAGGAAATGATTAAGACCATGAAGAGAAAGCCTACAGAATGGGAAAAAATCATGGCCAGGTATGCCTCTGACAGGGGTCTAATAACCAGGATATACAAAGAACTCAAAAAGCTTAATACCAAACACACACAAATAACCCAATCAAAAAGTGGGCAAAAGACCTAAACAGAAACTTCAACAGAAGACATGCAAAAGGCCAATAAATTTAAGAAAAAAATGTTCAACATCTCCAGCAATCAGGGAAATACAACTCAAGATTTCATTAAGATTTTACCTCACCCCAGTCAGAATGGCAAAGATCAAAAATACAAACAAAAGCTGAAGAGGGTGTGGGGAAAAAGGAACCCTCCTTATACACTTGCAGGGACTGCAAACTAGTACAACCACTCTGGAAAGCAGGGTGGAGACTCTTCAAGAAATTAGAAATGGAATATATGACCCAGCTATTCCACTCCTAGGTATTTTCCGAGAAGATATAAATTCTTCATACTACAGTGATACAGCTACATCAATATTCATAGCAGCACAATTCACAAGAGCTAAATTATGGAATCAACCCAGATGCCCATCACTGGATGAATGGATCAAGAAATTGAGGTATATGGGGCTGGAGCGGTGGCTCAGTGGTTTTGGCGCTTGCCTGGCAAGCATGAGGACCCGGGTTCAAACCCCAGCACCACGTACACAACTGAGTGTTGGAGCAACTAAGACCACGTGAAAAACTAAATAAAGTTGTTTCTCTCTTTCTCTGTCTCTCTCACTACCCCTCTCTCTTTAAAAAAAAAAAAAAAAAAAAAAAAAAAATTGAGGTAAATACATACCATCAAATTCTACTCAGCCATTAAAAAAAAAAAAAAAATGAAATCATGGCCTTTGCTGGTAAATGGATGGACAAGGAGAAAAATCATACTGAGTGAAATTAGCCAAACCCAGAAACTCAAGGGCCAAAGAAGCTAGATTACAATACAGGAAAAAGTGAGAGAATAATAAATTTAGACAAAAGACTCATAAAACACAGGTTACCAATCAAAGTGGGGGCAACCTCACAGTCTAGGGGTTGGGGAGGCATGGGAGCAAGGTGGGGATATATGATGTGTCCATGTATGGAAGTGTAACAACAAACCCCTTCAATATGTAAAACTATGCTGAAAAATAAAATCTTGTGTTAAAGACTACTATTATTCTGAAAAAAAGATTTCAGTTCTCCATTTTGACAGATAATGGGCTTGATTAAATAATAAAAGAAAAAAATTAATCTTAATAATCTAGTTTTTGAACACAATCTTACCTGACCTGTGGAGTAATTTTAGAACAAAGGGTTTCATATCTACCACAAAGTGATCAAATTCTGCATCCAGCTTCTCCCATTTTTCTTCTTCACTTTCCATTTCCATAATCCAATCTGTGAAAAGATTTAAAATTGAATATTAAGGATCTGTAAACCAAAAACTACAAAACTTTGATGAAGATAAAATTTACCAATTAAATAAATACCACTTCTCCCAAAAAATTACCTCCAGATTTAAAGCAATTCCAATCAAAATGCAGAAGTATTATTTGTAGTTACAAACAAGCAGATTCTAAAACATATATGGAAAGGTAAAGGGACTAGAGAAGACAAAACAATTTTTGAAAAAGAACAAAGTTGGAGGACTCACATTACCTGATTTTCAGATGCACTATAAAGCTGTAGTAATAAAGACAATGTAGTATTGGTAAAAGGACCATAGATCAAGGAAACACCAGAGGGTCCCATGGACCAACACAAACATGGACAACCGATTTTCAATAAAGGTGTAATTCATGAAGAAATGATAGATTTTATAATAAACAATGCTGTAACGACTGGATATCCATACACAAACGTTAAACTTCAACCTAAACCTCAGACCACATAGAAAAATTAACTACAAATGAATTGTGGATCTAAGTGTAATATGTATATCCATACAACTCTTACAAGAAAAGAGGAGGGACTGGAGCCGTGGCTCAGAGGTTACGGTGCTTGCCCAGCATACGCAAGTAAGCAAGTTCAAACCCCAGCACCACATATACAACCAAGTCTTGGAGCAACGAAAGCCACATGAAAAACTAAAGAAGAAAAAACAAAATTATTTCTCTCTTTCTCACTGTCCCTCTCTCTTTACAAAAGCAGCAGCAGCAGCAGCAAGAAGGAGGGCGGAGGAGGGGGGAGGAGGGGGAAGATGAAGAAAACAGGAAAAAAATCCTCATGATTTTGGTTATGGCAAAGACTTCTTATATGGAACACTAAAAGGACTATCCAAAAAAGAGAAATTGATATGCAGTATTGAACTTTACTCAAAGGGTGGAAAAATCTTTTTTAATCTGCAAAGGATTCTGTTAAAGGACTTAAGAAATAAACTACAGACTGAAAATATTTGCAAACTTTACATTTCACAAAGAACTCATATCAAGAATATTTAGGGTTGGGAATACAGGTGGTAGAAAACAGTGTATGCAAGGCCCTAATGTTCATTCTTATCACTGAAAAAAAAAATCTATATATACGTATATATAGAGATATATATACACACACACACTTATGTAAACATTTATATGTATATTTATATATACTCATATACACACATGCTTATATACATATTTATATACATTCATATATGAAAGAATTCTCAAAAATTAACCCAGTAAAAAATAATCTGCAAAAAAATTAATACCTGCTTAACTAAAAATATATTTCAAAATAGTAGTAGAGATAATTTTAAACATTTCCAGCACAAAAAAATGATAAATATTTGAGGTGATGGATATGCAAATTACTCCAATCCAATCATTACACAATGTATACATGTTTTGAAATGTCATACTATATCCCATAAATATGTACAATTGCTGTGTGTCAATTTAAAATTTTTAAATGTAGTTTTAAAAAAATTAATCTTTAGGGGCTGGAGTGGTGGCTCTGCAGTTACGGTGCTTGCCTGGCATGTGTGAGGACGCAGGTTCAAACCCCAGCACTGTTAAGTGTCAGAGCAAGGAAAGCCACGTGAAAAACTAAATAAAAACTGTTTCTCTCTTTCTGTCTCTCACTATCCTTCTCTCTTGGAAAAAAAAATCATTCTCTAGGAGTGGGATGAAACTTGCCTAGCATGAGCAAGGTCCTGGGTTCACTTCAAACCAAAATTAAAAATTAGTCCCTTCGCCAAAGAAGAAATACAAATAATGGCAAGTAAGTATGCAAATATATGCTCAGTATCACTAGGGAAATGCATAACACAACCATAATGAAATACCACTACAAACATAGCAGGACAGCTAAAATCAAGAATGCTAACAATACTAAGTGCTGATGAAGATAAGGTCAACAGCAACTCTCATGCATTGCTGGGGGGAGTGTAAAATGATACCGCAACTGTGGAAAATATGACTTTCTTATAAAGCTAAACATACAATCACAATATGACCCAGAAATCTCACTCCCAGATATTTATGTAAATGAAATTTTTTAAAAAATGAATACCAAAAGATGCAAAAGGAATGCTTACAGAGTTTTTTTTTAAATCACCAAATACTGGAAACAGCCTAAAGGTCCCTCAATGGGGAATGGATAAACTGTGGTATACGCACACAATAACAATACTAAGCAACAAGAAGGAATGACTATTGCTACAACAACATGGACAAACTACAAATGCATTAAGCTAAGTGCAAGAAGCCAGTCTCAAGACTAACAACATTTGTATAACATTCTAGAAAAGGCAAAACGTTTCAGCATAGTGAACAGTTCAGTTATTCAATAGACTTGGCAGTAGCAGCGAGCACGAACTCAAAATGATGGCACAAGAAACTACTTGTGGTATTGAAATGTTCTGGACCCTCTCTGAAGAGGAGGTCACAGGACCTATTAATATATGTATAAAAATTTGTTGAACTTCCCATCAAAAAACTCAATTTGAAAAAAACAAAAAAAACTGAATTTGATATATCTAATTTTAAATACTTTTGTAATACCCTTTAAAAATTAAAATACTAGTGTTCATATTCCTTCCAATAAGGGGGGGAAAACCTCTAGTGAAGATAAAGGAGTTGAATTCCCAAAAGCAGAAATATAGGTTTTGACAAAACTTCTATAGGTTAAACACAGTCCATAATCTAAATGTTTTTTTTTTTTTTAAGAGAGAGGGACAGTGAGAGTGAGAGAAAGAGAGAATCAATTTTTTCTTTAGTTTTTTCACGTAGTTTTCGTTGCTCCGACACTTCATTGTATACATGTTGCTAAGAATTGAATTCACAGCCTCGTGCATGCCGGGAAGGCACCACAATGGCCGAGCCACCACTCCAGCCCCAAAATGTTTTTTTAAATTGAGAAAAGTCTTGGTATAAATGTGGACTACCTTCATGTGATATATAATGCCTAATCTATCATGTATTCATTTTACAAATTAAATATCTGGGGTGAAGCTCTGCGGCATGAGCTGTCTTGTTCCAGACTGCCCTCTCCCTGCTACATCAGCTTCTAATATTAATAAAACGGCATTTGTCATTTTATTATCAACAACCTCTTAAAGAAACGTGTATTGTGTCTCTGTAAGTAAACCCCTACCTTGCACTTGTTGGCATTACTCTCTCACAGCCATAAAAGTGTACCAGTCTCTCATTCTTTCTCACATACACAAGTGCTCTCTGAAATCTTTCATTCAATCCATCCAACCTTGCCCAGGAAGGAAAACACACATCAAAATCCATGCCACCTTTTCCCAACTACTCCCTGCCAACTTCAACTCCCAAATTCCCCTCTTATTAGGATCTAACCATCTGACTATACCACATACTCCCCATTCTCATCACTGTCATCTCACAAAGAAACTCTCCATCTGTTAAAACCCTAATGGGGGTTCAGTTTGCTTTCCTTATTCCACTACATCTTTTCTGAATATGTAGTCTGGATAAGACCACAGTTTCCTTAATGCTCAGCTAAACAGTGTGCTGCAGGAGAAAGATGGCACTGCCCTGGAGTCAGATAGCTTCTGATGCCACCTGAACCTTGGGGAATCTTTTCTATTTCCTACTGCACAATGCAGCTCTTAAAACGTTTACCAGATATCTTAATGCATGTTAAACTACACCAAACTCTCCATACTCTCAATTTTAAAAATCTTACCGCCTCATTCAAGAAAAAAAATAGTAAGAGGTAACACCCTATTTTAAAATGGTACTCCTGGGCTGGAGCAGTGGCTCAGCAGTTGCAGCACTTGCCTGGCATGCATGAGTACCTGAGTTTAAGCCCCAGCACCACGTACACAGCAAAGACTTGGAGCAACGAAAGCCACATGAAAGACTAGATAAAGGTTGATTCTCTCACTATCCCTCTAAATAAATAGATAAATAAACGGTACTCCTTCTCCCTCCCAAATTACTTCTTAGAAAAAAAAAAATTCTTAAAACTACTTTGCTAGTGTATCTGGAAAAAAAAACCCAGCAGCAACTCTCCTAAGGTCCACACCTCCTCCTGCCATCAGTCATCAATTACTTCTTTCCTGTTTTAAATTCTGACTCCTTCCCCTCCCAGACTAGCCCTCATTCCAGTCTTTCATTTACCAATCCACTCATACTTTTTCACTTCAACTTCCAGCCCCATCATAAGGAAAATCTTTCAAGGTTCACTAGTAATCCACTAATTGACAAATCCAAAGGACTATCTTCAGTTTGCACCCTATTTAACATCTCCACATCATCCTTCTTTCAACTCACTACTAGACATTGAGCAGTTCCATTCCCTCCTGGGTCCCCTGCTGCCTCTCAGGTTATTCCTTCTCCATCCCTCAATGGTTCTTGCTTTTCCACCCAGCATTAAATCAGGCAATATTCCCCCATGCTATTCCATTTTTCTGTTTTAGTTTATTGAAGAGCTGTGCTATTGTACCCTCATACATACACATGGAGTAACTACATGATACGTCCCAATCCTGATCCAGAATCACCCTGAAATCACCACACCCCAGTCTCTTGGCTCCTTTATATTTCCCCCTCTAATATAAATGTCTATAAATATAAATATCTATTTATTTGATTATGTATTTTCCTGAATGAAATGATTGCATAAGTATTCTTTGATTTCTCCAGTTAGTAAAGAGTAAACAACATAGTTGATTCCTTCCCTAGGTCCTCCCTCTCCTCCCTCCCTCTCCCTTCACAGATCTATAGTTCCAATAGATCATGTGTTGCTTTGACTTTAATGGGTCTAGAACATGCATTTGATTAACTTTTACCCAACTCTGGGTTCTCTTATAGCCTCTACAAATGAGGGAAAACATTTGACCCTTCAGTTTCTGGGTTTGGCTAATTTCGTTCAGCATGATTTCTTCCATTGCCATCCACTTACCTTCAAAGTCTATAATATTGTTGTTTCTAATAGCTGAGTAGAAATCCATAGTACATATATACTAAAACTTTTCAACCCTCTCATCCGGTGAAGGGATCTAAATTTATTCCATAATTTAGCTATTGTAAATTGAGCTGCTATGAACATGATTTTGCTGTGTCACATAATGTGCTGATTCCAGCTCCTCTGGGAAAAAACCCTGAAGAGGGATAGCTGGGTCATACAATGCATCCTTCCCTCATTTTTCTAGGAGTCTCCACACTGCTTTACAGAGCAGCTGTACCACTCTTAAGTTCCACCAACCATTTGCTAATGTCCCCATCTCCCCACAACCCTTCCAGCATTTATTACTGTTTATATTCATCTTTTTTTTTTTTTTAAAGAGAGAGGGACAGTGAGAGAGACAGAGAAAGAGAGAAACAACTTTATTGAGTTTTTCACATGGCCTTAGTTGCTCCAACACTCAGTTGTGTACGTGGTGCTGGGGTTTGAACCCAGGTCCTCGTGCTTGCCAGGCAAGCACTGAAACAGCTGAGCCACCGCTCCAGGCCCTGTTTATATTCGTCTTTACCAATCTGACTGGAGTGAGATGAAATCTTAATGCCGTTTTGATTTGCACTGCTCTGATTACCTAGTGATTTAGAACACTTTCTCATTTATTCATGGATTGATTTCCTGTGTTGAGAAGTTCCTGTTTAGCTCTCTGGCCCATTTACTGATTGGATTGTTTGTGGTTTTAATAATAAGTTTGAGTTCTTTGTAAATTTTGGATATTAGTCCCCTGTCGGAAGAATCACAGGTCATGATTATCTCCGATTCTGTAGGTTCTCCCTTAACAACTTTGATCAATTCCTTGGCTGAGCAAGAGCTTTTTAGTTTAATGGCATCCCACTCGATTCCTGACTTTAATTCTTTCGTTTCGGGAGTCTTGTTGAGAAGGTCATTTCATACTCCTATACGCTGAAGTGTTGCTCTTCATTTTTCTTCTAGCAATTGTATGGTAACTGGTTTAATTCCTAGTTCCTTGAATCATGTTGAACAAAAGTGGTGAGAACAGGCAACCTTGTCTTATTCCCAAATTTTGTGGAAATGCTTTCAGTTTTTCTCCATATAGTATTATAGTATACTTGCTGAGATTTCCTTTGTGAACTAGAATATGATTTTTGGAGAAAGATTCATGAGCTGCTGAGAAGGATGTAAACTCAGCCAATTTGGGGTGTAAAATTCTATAGATGTCCGCTAAATCCATTTAATTTATGGAGTTGTTTAGGCTGTAGATCTTTTTTCCCCTACTTTGATGATCCATCTATGAGAGACAGAGGAGTATTGAAGTCTCCCAGTATTATTGTGTTGAGGTCCGTAAGTGGTTTCATGTCATGGAGTATTTTTTCCACGTACTTTAGAGTGTTGGTGTTTGGTGTGTAGATATTTACTATGGTTGTATCTTCTTCATGTATTGTTCCCTTTACTATGATGTAGTGACTTTCTTTACCTCTTCTAATCAAATTTTGGTTGAAATCTACTTTGTCGGATATAAGTTTCACAACACCAGCTTGATTTCTTGGACCGTAAGCTTGGTAGATTTTTTTCCCATCCTTTCACCCTCAATCTGTGGATGTATTTGGCTGTAAGATGGGTCTCCTGTAAGCAGAATATTGTTAGATTTTGTTTTTTAAGCCAGTCTGCTAATTGTGTCTTTTGATTGGTACACTGAGACCATTCATATTCAGTATTAGGATAGTTATATGGTTATGATTCATAGTCATGTTTTATTAGTGAGTTCTCTGCTGTCTTGGTTGTCTTTAGAGAGCATATACTTTTATAGAATTTCCTCTGCTTGTGGGTTTAAGGATTGTTTGCTTGTTCTTCTATTTGGAGTTTAAGAATTTTTGTAATGCTGGTTTTCTGTTCATCAATGTTGTGAGTTTGACCTTATTGTGAAATGTTCTTATTCCCCTTAAACTATGAAGCAGAGTTTTACTGGATATAATGTTCTCAGTTGCAAGTTCTGGTCAAAGATTGAAACATCTCCTTTCAGGATGTTCTTGCTTCTAGGATCTGAGCTGAAAAGTCAGAGGTGATCCTTATTGGTTTTCCTCTGAATGTGATTTGGTATTTCTCTCTTGTAGATTTTAATACTTTCCTTGATTTCCCTATTATACATTTTGAATATGACATGTCTTAGTGAGCTTCTCATTTAATTAGGGCTATTGTGCATCCTGATTCTATTCTAATATGGCAAAAATTTTCTTTAACTATTTTGTTGAAAATGTTCTTTATGCCATTCATTTGCATTTCAACTTCTTGCATCCCAATTATTCTTACATTGTTTCTTCTGAGTTTGTCCCAGAGATTTTGAAAATTCTTCTCATGCTTTTTTCCTTTCCGTCATCTGTGCGCTCAAGCTTGCTCAGCCTGTCCTCATTGTCCAAAGTTCTTTCAAAAGCTGAGGTTGTTTTCTATAGAAGTTAGTCTATTATTAAATTCTTCCATTATTCCTCTTATGTGATTGACTGAAGATTTTAGCTGTTACTTCCTTTTTCAGTATGTCTATTTCTTTGATAACATTTTTCTTCTCTTGAGTTTTCCCACTTACTTCCTTCCTTAAATCTTCTTTTAGTTCGCTGTTCCTTTTAGTAATCAGATTGTTAATAATTTTTTCTAGGTTTTCATCCCACTCCTTGCCTGGAGCTTCTTGGTAGGGGAGTGGTAGGCTTGAGGCAAACCTTTTCTAGTTTGATTCCTCATTTTTTAAGAGCTTCTTTTGGATCTTTCAATTACGGTTCCCTGTCAGAAAGCAAGGCAGATCTCCAGGTGCTTCTTCCTTGAAGGTCAATGGGCAGGTCAAGCACCATCCCTCTGATGACCATCTTCTTCCAGGAAGCTGCTTCTGCCTGGAGCCTCATTTTGCTGCACCTTTAATCCAGGTTCCAAAGCACAGATCCGGAACCTGGTGAAGGTGTAGGGCAGCCAGCTGGATTGCTGGAGCACAGCAGCAAAGCTGTGTCACTGGGTCCTGGATCACAAAGCCATGGGAGGGGCCAGAATAGGCCTGCCTGCATAACACATTGGGACCTGGAATCCTTGGTTGTAGGGATGGGCTCAATATAACTGAACCCGGCAGGTACAGGCTGAGGCTGGGCAGCTCCAGGCAGGGGTTCTAGCAGGTATCCTGGGTGCCTGCCAGCCCAGGGATCAGAAGCCTGGGAATCCAAACCAAAAGGAGGACTGCCCCTGAGCACCAGGCCGGTTTTCAGCCCCTCTCACTGACATGGTGGCTGACAAGCTATCACTGAGCTTGCTCAAGTCTCTATCCTCTTTTAGTGCTGACTTGTCAGACTCTCCTTAGACTATCACTCAATGACCGTAACTCATGTATTCTCCTTATGTAATTCACTCAAATTTTATTTAACTCTACTTTCTCTCAGTGACTCCAGACTCCTATTTACAACAGCCTCCCAAAGAAAATTCTGCATGATTTCCACACACACGTCTACTTATGCTATATTCTGCTTGATGGCATCATATACTACATCTGCCACAACAGAAGTTCCAGTGTTCCACTCTTATACACCAATACACTGACAAATACTAAGAAATGCTTGAATCTGACAGGTTCTCTATTTCACTGCCACTACTCACATAAAGTCCTACTCAGCACTTGCATTTATGTATTACTTACATTATCTTCCACCATCTAGGAGATCCTCCTGGAAGGCAGGGATCAAGATTTACACATTTTGATACATACCTAGAATATCTTATACATTTGAGGAGTTAAAGAAACAATTGCTAAACAAACACTAACTAAACGGATTAACGATTCACTTTACATAACCGTTTTTTAATGCCTCTCTTCCAAGAGCCAAATACGTCTTCAAAATAGGACTACTATATGCTCCTAATTAAAACTGGTCATCCCACCTTTTATATTACAATAGAAGAATATATTTTCAAATTCAAGACTTGGTTAATATAAATTTCACTGGGGACCGGGGATAAGGATCCATTGTAGAGTATTTGGTTAGCATATTCAAGGCCCTGGGTTTTATCCCTAGCAGTACAAAAATTTTAAAAAAAGAGTTCAATTTAAATGCATCTTCTGATTAGTTAATTTGGAAGGGGTGTGTGGGGGGGGGTTGGTTTTATTTTACATTTCTACAAAATATTCCATCAAGTTATATACTTCAAAAAAACAAGGCTATGATACCACTGTTGGATATTAGATCATAAAGCTGAAAAGCAACTATTCAAATGAATAAACCAATTGAAACTCATAAGCCCAGAATTTTAAGCGCAGCTCTGACCAAAATGGACTTCCAGGCTTAAACACAGCAACCTGCCCACATTCTCAAACATTTGCCTAACAGCATCATTAGTGATAGCCAAAGTAAAAAGATTTCTCATAATCACTAATTCTCAAAAAATCTTTTGGCACCAGCAGGACATATTAGTTTCAATGTTAGAGGAAAACTAAAATGCATCAGTTAAGTGACTCCCCAAAAATCATGAAATTAAGCACAAAGCTCAGAATAAAGTTCTAAAATTTTAATTTCAGATATATGTGACCCCTTGACCATTTACAAATAAGTCAGCAGTATCTCCAATAATATTTTGAAAAGTAAACAGGCAATCTGAATTGCTACAATGACATGCAATATGGTAATACAAATTTTTAATAGACAAGATAAAGTCAGTCATATTTAGTAAAGGCTAAAAATCTACTTCTTATCCCTTATTCATTGTCCAATAAAATAAAAAAAAGTTAACATTTAAAACCTTCAAAAGAATCCTGGAATACAAAATTATATCCAACTAATCAAAAAGTTTTATATTTATCAGACCTAGATTCAAATTATTAAAATTGAAAAATAAATGAAGCTACCTCTTTGGTTTAGGTTAAAGTACTTATAGTGTCTACTAAGTGATATAAATTATAACATGAGCACTAGTTATATAAATTACTTCAGAAATGAAAAGGAAACAAGTTGCTTATATCTGTCATCAATATTTGGATTATGTCTTTCATTAAACTGTTTTTTGTGAACAGCTACAAAATGGGTAAAGATCTTCTCAAGGTGCTTAGCTGTCATGGGAGTCAGCAAAACAGAAGGCACAAACATGAAAAGACCTTGAAGAAAAAAAAAAACCAAAAAACCACCAGCCACAACCACTAAACCAAGATATATTTCCCTTCATATCATGCCTCTTGCCCAACAAACGTGTCCTGCAAGTTGTGTAAAATCCATTTTGTTCCATCAAATCATTTAAGTATACATCAAAAAAGATGACTTGTCAGTAAATCAAAGCGTTGTACGGGTGCCCGTTATCTGCTTACATTTGGATGTTTTGATAGGAGCCTCCCCCGACTGCCAGGTGCAGCTAGCTGAGTGTGTTGGAAAGGTATCCCAGGGCTGGGGGTGTGGCTCAGAGGTAGAGTGCTTGCCTAGCATCCATGCTGCCCTGGTTTCAAACCCCAGCGCTGGAAAAGAAAGAAAAGAAACTTATCTCAGGGTATCCCGAGCACCCTACCAGATGGGCACTATATGCACAAGCCACCTGATTAGGAAAGTGAGGCTTAGCCAGGTTAAGTAGCTGACCCCAGGTCCCACGGGGAGTCAGCTGGACCAGAGCCCTGCGCACAAATTGCCCTGCGCTCCACTTTGCTGGAGACCGCCCGCTACAGAGAGGCTGTGGCTTTCATGTGCCTTTTCTTACTTTCATCTTTAAACAGTAACGACGAATAATAAAAACAGGCAAGCCATGATCAGAATAAAAGTTGCTCATGAGCACTCTTGAACGTTAGAACTCAGGAGCAGGCCGCGATGCTGCGATGAGGGCCTCTCCAGGCCAGCTGTTAAGCCAAGCGCGTCTGCTGCGGCCCCGAGCCCGGGCAGCCGGGCTCCGCTCTGGAAGGGGTTTGACAACTCCAGCGGCCGGGCGGCCTTTCCTCGGCCAGCGTGGGCACCCAGAGCGGGAGGCTGCGTGGCCCGCACTCCTACCAGGTCCAAGACACAGCTTTCCTCTCCCAGCCGCAAGCCCCGGGGTCAGATACCGCCACCACGGCGAGCTGACCAGACCCCGCGGCCGGCTGATCAAACTTTACTCGCAACTTTCCCACCCGGGCCGGGCCTGCGTGTCCCTCTGCAGGCGGCCACTCGGAGGGCGCAGCACCGGGACCCCACCGGGGCCTAGAGAACGGGCCCGGGCCTGCGGCCGACGCCCCGCCCCGCACGAGCCCGCACAGGCGGGGCGGCCGCCAACCCGCGCAAAATTCCACTGAGAACCTGGGAGCACGGGCGGGAGGGGGAAATTCGGAAAAACGAGCACCTGGAGCCCCTACACGCAAGATTCCGTTCGGCCGCCGCCGCCGCCGCCGCCAAACGGTTTCAAATCCTTGCGGGGCCGCCGAGTCGCCGCCGCCCAGCAGGCCGGGGGCGGGGACTACCGGGCTCGCATTTCCCCGCCCCCTGCCCCACCCCTCGGGCTGCGGCTGGCGCTCCTGCGCCGTTGCCTTGGCGACGCTCCGGCTTGCGTCCACTACCGCCCCCCAGGCCCGGGCGAAGGATTTCCGCCCTCGCACTTCCCCGCCCTTCGGCTGCGGCCAGCGCGCGGCGCAGAGGTCTAGAAGACGCTCCAGGAGGCCGCCGCCGCCGCCTTGCGAGCTGGGGGCGGAGACTTTGTTTTACATATCCCCGCCCTCCGGGTCCACCGTGCGCCGAGCGCCGTGGCCGTGGCGACGCACGCTCAGCTCCTGTCCACCAAGCAGTGGTCAGACTCGCCTCGTGCACCCGCAGCCTTTCAGCGGTCTCAGACCGAATCTTCCAAGACTAGCTAGACAACCAGACTGTTGTCTGGACTCTGCTGCCCTGGAGCATCCTACTCAGAGTAGCTTCTGAGCACCAGAAGGGTAATGGAGAACAAATAAGGACAAAGGATTGCTGGAGAAGGTTCACAGAAGGATGTGTGTCCATTATTTGAACAGACATCACAGTGTGGAAAGGAGAATTTAGAATTTATCCCCGATAGCTCACAACCCGTGCATGCATGAGGGTGAACTAAACAGCAAAATGAGAAATGTCTTTTTCCTTTTTGTTTCGTTGTAAGTCTGAAAAAACTAACCCCAAATTCTGAAGATCCTGAAATAAAAATGATCTATGTTTACCAGTTCTGTGAAGAATAGTAACAGCAAGTGGGAAATGTATTTATCTTCCCAGGAAGTCTCATCCACCTCAAGGCAATGCCTCTGTTTGCGTTGCTACAGTGTGGTGTACTTTGGTCTTTTTACATTTCTAAAAGCTCTGAACTAGATGTATTTTTTTTAAAATGCCAGACAGAAGCAAAATTTGAATTGTAAAAGCACTCGCTTAAATGGAATTCAGTTTACCACTGTTTTTCATCTAATTTCACAACAGGATTCCTGCAGAATCTTTGCAACAAAAGCAATGTGTGCCAAACCTAACATTAAGCACAGCTTGAAACATCTTTTCAATTTTCTATAAAGAAAATAGAAGATTCATTCACTTGTAGCAAGTTACTTTTAAGCTTCTAGAAGGAAGTCATTCTTTTCAAAGTGCTCTTTCATACCATTCTCACTGGAAATAAACACCAACAGTTCACCGTTTCAGAGACAAATCATACTGAGGAAGAGAATGGTACAGAAATCTTTTAAGAATGTTTATTTTCAGAGGTGTATTTGAATATGTTTGTAGCTAAGGAATGATCCATAATTCAGAATATTTGCACTGAAAGTCAAGGAAGCAGAACCCAAGTAATTGCAAGAACGTGACCTGTCAGTAAAGGCACTCCAGATACATAGGGGGTAGGGGACTTGACTGGTCAAAGCATACAAAATCTCAGCTACGTGGAAGGAATAAGTTCAATACATGGTGTTGTAGATAATTACAAGTACTGCATTCTTGAAAACCCCTACGATGGTAGATTTTCTGAGTGTTCTCATCACAAATTGATAAGAACGTAAGATAATGCATGTTTTAATGAGCTTAAAATTAGCCATTCCATAATGCATACATATGTCAAAACATCACATTGTACACAACATATATACAATCTTTTATCCATTAAAAGTAAAGATGCATAAGCAGATTACTGAAAGAACATGAAAAGAATTTAACAAATGGTGTCTGAATGAAAATAAACAAAATCAGAGATTAAAAATGGGAGGATCAAAGAAAAAAATGTAACAAGGTCAAGTTCATCCCAGAGGAAATGGGTAAAAGAATTTTACTTCCTTCATATCTATCCTCAGATCTCTCAAAAAATAGCTCTATTTTGGAAAACATTGACATAGACATAAAGTTAACATGTTCACCATATTTTTCTTCTCTAAAACACTTTGGAGTCAAGGTTTCAAAAACTTCCATGTGAATTTATTTGGTAATTTGAATGACTAATAAACACATTAAGACAGTGCAATTATGTGCAAACTGGAAACAATTCAAGTATGTATCAATATATAATGCATAAATAAAATTGCCTCTATTTTTAAGTTGGATGCAGCACAGAAGTTTAAACTACAGTCACATTCAAAGGTAAAAAAATAAAAGTGCAAGACAAGAACAGATGTTAGTGTCTTTGAATCACTGGTAGATTGCCAAATTCTTTCCATTCATTATCAAGGATAATCAAGACTTAGCTATCGGAAGAAATGAATTTTTTCTTCCTAGACCCGAGACTTTTTAGTAGCATATTTTTTCAGATTACAAAAGTTTTCATGTTATCATAGGGAAATTGAAAATATTGAAAGGCTTAAGGAAGAAAATAAGTATGTGTAATCCCACCATTAAAGGATAACCACTTGGACTAGAGCACTGGCTCAGTGGGTAAGCCGCCTGCCCAGCATGCGTGAGTGCATGAGTTCAAACCCCAGCAGCACAGATACAATGAAGTCTGAGCAATGAGGGCCATGTAAAAAACTAAATAAAAACTTTCTCTTAAAAAAAAAAAAAAAAAAAGGATAACCACTCTTGAGCTAGGCATGGTGGCACAGGCCTGTCATCCCAGCGGTTTGGGAGGCTGAGGCAGGAGAATCCAAAGTTCAAAGCCAGCCTCAGGAACTTAGCAAGACCCCGCACTAAAAAAATACGTAAATAAAAATGACTGGGGATGTGGCTCAGTGGTTCAGCACCCCTGAATTCAATCCCTTGTTCCTCCCAGAAACCCCCCCATTGTAGATTTAGCATACAAGCTTGAAGTTCATCCTCCTTCTGAGGCCAGTAAGATATCATCCACATAATGATTATAACAGGGAAAACATTTCCCAACAGGCACTAAAGCGGCACTGACACACATTTGACACAAGGTGGGACCATCAGACATGCCCTGAGGTAGCACCACCCACCAATATCGCTGATAAGGACATTGCATAATTACTGAGGGGACACTAACAGCAAATCGTTGAGAATCCTCCTCATGCAAGGGTATTGAGAAAAAACAAGCCTTAAGATCTAAAACAGCAATGAGATCTGGCTGGAATAAAAGAGGGATGTGGGAGGCCAGGCTGAAAGGCCCCCATGATTACTACTGAACTATTTACAGCCTAAGATCTTGCAGAAGACTCCAATTTCCACATTTCTTTTTAATCACAAAAATAGGTGTATTCCAGGGAGAGGTAGAAGGGATAATGTGTCCAGCTTCCAGTTGTTCTTGAACCAATTTCTGAGCAGCTTGTAATTTTTCTTAAGAGCCATTGTTCAACCCATATAGGTTTATCATTTTTCCATTGGATTTTAATGGGCTTAATTTTATGGATTGCTGCTCCAACAATGGCCCTCATGGAAAATATCCTAGACCTCTATTTTTATTAGGAGGTGTCTAAATAGGCGAAGTTCTTCCATTGTTATCCTTCCCTAGTCCTTTACCAGGGATATAGCCTTGCTTTATTATGTCTAATGCATGAGGATTCATGGTAGTTAAGACAGCGTTCATTGAGAGAATGTTTCTTCCCCATAAATTTACTGGCATATGAGGTACCACACAGAGCTGAATATACCCAGTATGCCCCTCTTTATCTTTCCAAGACCAATATTTAGTACTCTTATCAGGGGACTGACTGAATTCCAGTCCTTATAATGTAGTTATTGTAGGTGTCACAGGCCAACCAGAAGGCCCATGTTTCTTTGATATAATAGAAGAATCAGCACCAGAATCCAATAGTCCTTTAAATTTCTTTCCTTCAATGTCTAGAATTAACTCTGGTCTAATTTTCATACCTGTCATCCAATAAATTGGTTTTGAATTGACAGGAAGCCAATTCAAAAAAACACTTCTGTTCTAATATCCTTATAGAATGGTTTATGAGTGGTCACTAAAGGCAGCAAGAGTATTTGAGCAATGCTAGCACCCTGGGGAATAAAGTTCCCTGAGGTGAGGATGATAGAATTTTTTTCTCACCCTGAAAGTCAGGATCTAACACTCCCAGTGTGACATGGAGTCCTTGCAAGGCAGCACTACTTTGACCTAGGATAATTGTCCGGTCCCGGCCGGCAGGAACCAGACAACTCTCATTCAGGGTTTGACTGGGTTTAAAATAGACCCACTGGTCTTAAGTTCTCCAAACACTTTATTTCTCCCTTAATCACGGCTAAAGGCCTCCAAGTACTTCCCACCTTCCCTCTCTTAGAGGCAAGGCTATTAACATTTAGAGTCCTTATTTCTGTTGCCATACTAGAGTCCCTCTT
>PVKS010014133.1:17465-49159 GCA_004027875.1 Aplodontia rufa | reverse complement strand
AAGACCTTTCTTTGGTCATATTGGACTTCTTACTCTTTCCCAAATTCTAAGGACTTTTATATCTCCTTGCTTTTTTAAGATTCAAATGGTTTCATCAAAATAGCCAAATGGCATCCTGCCTATGATATTTGAACTTTTGCATATCCTTCAAAGCACATCCCAATTGTACTCAGTTTGCACCCCGATGCAATCTAATGCACTATCAGAACACAAATTTACAGTGCATTATGATTATTTATATGTGTGTATATCTCCTTTATTCTTATTCTCAGAATCTTAGTTCCATATTCTAAATTCTAATTTACCTTTGTACTTTTGTTTACTAGTAAATTCTCATAGTAAATAATAAGTATTGTTGAATTAATAAACCAATTAGTGAATAATATATAAGCAAGCTCATAGTGATTTAGACCAAAATAACATTATTAAGACATTCTTACTACATTAATTATATATTATTAATTATATATTATGTAATATATTATATTAATTATATATATTATTAATATATAATTATTTTTATTATATAATGATTTGAACCAAAACATAGGTTATGAATACATGCAATAATAAAAAATAGTAAAGATAGTAAAGATATTTAAACTGCATATAATGTTAAAACAGAGTTTCTGTTTGTGATAGTAAATTGATTTGGCAATGGGGCACAGATCATAGAGAAAGCTAAGTGGGAAGGTAAGGGAATTTATGCTGATTTTAACTCTGCCAGAAATATTTCCTCAAAAATAAATCACTTAAAAAATTCAAATAGTGACTCCTTCCTGTCTTTACTATTTCTATACAACTCAATCATAGTTTCATATACTTATTACCAAACTGAAAGAGTTCAAGTTTTCTAAAAAAAAAAAAAAAAAAAAAAGTGCTTTATAAACACACTGAACCAACACTAAACTATTCCACACTAGTAAATCCTGGAGAGCCCAGGGTTCAGCTCCTCTTACCAGGCTCTACCTGCACCTTTCTGTTGCCAAATGTCTGGGTTCAGCATCGAGCTCCTGTGCTTTTGCAAGCATTCAATTGTCACTTCAAATCCAAACTGCCTGTAATACCAGTGTTTCAGTCCTTCCTCTCTAGGGATCGTTCTTACAAGGCCCAACTAATTTAATTTTTTTCCTTTCCCAAGAAAGACTGTAAAACAACATTTTTTGTTGTTGTTGTTGTAGTCCAAAATCAAACTTTGGGCAAGGAAGGGAAGAAACCATGAATAATGCATTTGTACAAATTTAGAATTATTGCACATGTATATGTATACATGGGTTCATTTCTTGACCTTGATGTCACATGAATGACCTTAGTCACTAAGATTAAGACACTGAGTAGCTACAGAACACAGTTCACACCACACTCTGCCTGTAGGGCTCAAATGGTAGACAAATGGTCATCTTCACGTGATCTAGGAGTAAGAAAATCTGTCTTTATTGCCTTGGTCTTTCTATAGTACTGAGTGGCACCAACTTGATCTGGTTGCTCTTCACTCCAGGGAAGTTCCATTGTCTAACATTTATCATTGCTCTTGAAATCATGCCTTAACTGTTTCAATCCTTTCAGTTGGCAGATGGCTTGATCTCCGACATTTTCACAGCCATCGGCTCAGTGACTTTAGCCCTATTATTCATCCTCTTGCTAGCTGTTGTTGCTTCTATCATTATCTCCAAGAAAAGGGCAACTCAGGGAACCTACAGCCCCTGCCGTCAAGAAAAGGAGGGCTCTCGAGTGGAAATGTGGAACATGAGGCCACCCCTCGCAGTGGAGAGGCTGATTTAGGAGAATTGAGACAGGGATGGCTCATGGTGTACCTGTGATTGGACTTGAGTGACTTTTTGACATATCTGGAGACACTAGCTCAACTGGGATTACACTGGAACTTTGAGAAGGATAACTTTGATCACCTGAAAGATTTTCACAGTGGTTTGATTGACACCATTGTTTTATTATATTAGCTAATCTTTAAAGTACGTCAGTGCCATTGATTTCAGTCCCAAGCTTAGCAACAACATCTTCAGAGCACAGGGTCTTTTGCAAGAACTCCAGCAGCTTTGTTGAAACTCTTTACTCTGCAACTGAGAGACAACTTTTTAGTTTGCCCTTTAGCAGATAACTACCACCTTTTTATACAGAAATTACAGAGACAAAAATTTTGAATACATTTCTTACTCCTTCTATCAAGTGATGAAAGGTTTTGATTGTATGCCTGTGATCAAGGACTCAGAGAAAGCTATGGGAATGACCCATGTGAGAAAGTGACTTAACCATAAAATAAATAAATAAAAATTGAAATGTTGTTCTGAGTATTTTTTTTTTACATTTTGTGACATAATGTGTAACAAAAGCAACCAGAAGGAGCATTTGAAGAACCCATTTATGAATCTTTTAACTAAATCATCTCACATTGGTTACACTTCAGTCCTTACTCATTTGGTGCCACCTAGCCCAGAGAGAGTCCTTATTCTTTGTATAGGTTATTTTAAGTCAAAATACTATCCAGACAGAAATTAAGGTAGGAATAAAACTCAAATTTTCAATTCTGAAAGATTAAATTCTTCCCTTCCAACTTATGTTTGATAGGTCACCAACAGTGGCATAGCCAAGGTAAGAGCCCTTAGGTGAGATAAACCTACTTTAAGGGTTATGTATATAGACCATCCATGTAGCATGAGGAGAAAATCCTGGGCCTTCTATTTATATGTTTATCTAGAAAGTATTTGTTAAATGTTTGCATATATTTTAAACACATATAACATGCTACTATGGTATAATATATGTAAAACATACAAATATTGCCTACATATTTGGGGTACATGCTCAAAAATTCTAATGACATAAATTTCTGAATCTGCTCTAAAATAATCTTCTCAACTATTTAAGGACATCATTCTAGAAAATCCCCCTCTCTTTTTTCAAATCATCAGTTTTCCCATTTACAGACCTTACCAAAAGAAGCAAACACGCTGTTCTATTTCCTATCAGAATTCTCTTCTAAGACCCACATCTTCCTCCAGTCTCCCTCCCCTTCCTAGACCTCCCTTTTCAGGCAAGTATCTACAAATGAGTTTTCTGTATTCACTGTGTCCTCCTTCGTGGTTCCCATCTTTCTTGAATTCAAACTCATTTATCTTTTCTGTCCACCACTCAAAGATTTTCATATTGCCAGATACAATGGCCTATCGTTACCCCTCCATGCCCCTAACCTTTCAGAAGTCTATGAAACGACTGTCACTCACATTGACATGCTTTCCACACAATGGCATACTCTTCTGTCTTACCTCCTCTAACCTCACCATCCATTCCTTCTGTCTTTGTTGGGTTTTCCTTGTCTCCCTAAACACTCCACTTTATTTTTCCCATACTATTTATGTGAGAAACCACTATTTTTTTTCTGATTCCCCTGACTGGAATACATGTGGAAAAGAACTTTATTTTCACTGTTATGCCTTTCACTTAGAACAAACCATAGTGAAAAGGTAAATATTTTATGGCTAAATGAACAAATAATGAGTGAATGTTGTCCACATTTGTACCTGCCAACAGAAAAGTCCCAGTGTACCCAAGTGGAGTGTGTTCTGTCTTTGGATGCTCTGGCTCCTAAACCTAACGTCTCTGTAGCTTAGTTAATGTCTTAATCTCTGACTTTCCCTGAATATCTAACATTGTCTTAAGTGTAAGTTCAAGAAGACAGATGTCTCTAGATGTCTACATATGGAATGTGCCATGAGACATACTTATTTTTGCATCCCATTAAGTAACAACTTCTTAATAGAGGTTCATATGGGAAAGACAAAAAAGAGCTCTTGCTTCATGGAAAAAAATAAGTAGCTGAGTTTAAAATTTACAAACTAAAAATATTACAGACTTTAAGTTGTCTCTATGGACAGGAGAAAAAAGAGGTAGCTCTGACATTACTGCCATAATTTAATTAATCTATCAGTCCTCCTATGGCATCTAGTTTACAGCCTTGCAGAATATATGCACATATATGTGCATGAATGAATGCATGCAGCATGAAGAAATGAATGAGTCCACGTGCACACTCCAAATGCATACATGATAAGCTGGCTTCTTCATGATTCTCTGCATCCTTCAACAGGCAAAAATTTCAATACCATTTTGTGAGAAATGCTTCCAAATTAGTTCTCATAGAGTACTTTCACTGAACATCTTTGAAAAGTAAACCTCATTTTACATAGAAAAGTCCAGCACTTCGAATGATGCAACTAACCTATCATGCTCATTGTGCAATTCATGCTGGGATTGGTTTTAAAGATGGCCGCAACAATTTCTCTCTTCCTTATTTGTACAGTAATGTTACCACCCCTCCCACTCACAAGTGGAGTCTGCCTTCCATGTGAATCAGGGTTGGCCTTGTAACTCCATTCAGCCATGGGAACACCATGGAAATGGTTCTGTGCCAGTTTCAGACTAGGCACTAGAGGCTTGTGACTCCTGCTTTCCCTCTCTTGGAAGGTGGCCCTGAGATAGCTATGCTGCAAAGTAGCCCTAAGTGAAAGTATCCCATAGAGAGAAAGGCCCAGCTACGCTAGTCGTGCCTGACAAACTCACTTCTAGCCACCTTGCCTGCTGGATGTAGTCACATAATATGAGCCATGTAGGACCAGCAAAAGATCCACCATTTAGATAGCAGAGGGTTGGGCCCTCTCCATGAGACGGCCCAACCTCCAGTCTCTCGGGGTTTCAGTCTTACAGTATTTATTTTGTCACCTACCTCTCCACTCTGTCATTATCCATTACTTCCATTTGGTATCCTGCAGAGGCCATGGAATAGCTGTCTGCTTCATGCTGTCTACTTCGTTTCCACCTTCTTTTCAATCCCCAGAAACAAAGGACTATACTAACCCAGGGAGGTTTAGGGTGGTTTGTTACGTGGTAAGAGGCAAACGGGTTGCAACCATTCACGTCAACGACGCAACCTAAGGTAATAGAAGGTACTTCTCTAATTTTTTGGAGTATGCAGTATGTTTGCACAGTAACAATTATCAGTATATTATTTAATAAGATGTCATGCATATATGCCTGATTTCTTTCTGAGAGGCAAATAAAGGTGAGGATTCATTAGATGCCAAGGGATACAGGAGGCACTGAGGGTCACAGTCCTCTGGCATCTGGTTGGAAGGTTTGGGGCTGGGCTGTAAAGTGGACACAGCCTCCTGCCCTCGGTGAACCTTGGCCGAGGGCAGCCCCTGTGAAAGGCACATATGGTGTGTGTTTACAGGGAGCGACAGGAAGTCTCCTTAAGAGGCCTCTCATACGGCTTCTAAGTCACAGAGACCATCACACATACCCTATTTTTCTCCTTAAATTACTATTATTTAACAGATCCTCTTTCTATGAAATGGAGATAAGGATGGTCCCAGAGTCTGATCCCATGGAGTGATAATAATTATTTTCACCAATTAGTGTTAGTGGTAGTAATTGACAGGCAGCAGTCGTAGTGTGTGGAGGGTAGCACAGTAGTGATAATAATGATTATTAGCATGTTAAGCACCAGTCCTTCACTGAACTTTAGCTGTAACCCTAGGACTATAGTAACAAATGTTGCCACACTGTATGCACTGTGTCTCATTTAAATCTACAATAGCCCTTTTTAAATTTATTTTTTAGTGCATTATAGTTTTACATAATGATGGGATTAGTTGTCACATATTCCTAGATGCACACAAATAACAAAACAATTTGTTCAATATCCCCCCCACTCACCCCTCTACCTCCCTCCTCCTGTCACCTGATCCCTTGCCTTTCTTCTGGGTCATATATTGTTCCTAAAGAAAACCCAAATACAGTGACATAATTCTTATAACTATGAAGAACATTATATATATATATATATATTATATATATATATATATATATATATACAACTATACTATATACTGTGACATTTATAACTGCTTGGAATGTACCTTGCTTTATCTCAGTTCCAACATTTCCCCTTATCCTCCCTTCCTATCATCCCTTGTTATTCTTCAAAATATTTGACAATAGGATTGAACATGTATGTTTTTGTTCAGGCATGCAGCATAGCTTGTTCAAATATCTTATGAAGTATCTTGCAACTGTATCTCATAAATATTAACATTTTGCATTTTTGTTTTATGGATCTAATACATGAATTTGTCTACCTTACTCCCAATCCTGAGTTTAGGTCCAGCCTCCAGAAATGAGGGAAACAATTTGGCCCTTGACTCTCTGGGTTTGGTTAACTTTGCTCAGCATGATTTCTTTCAATGTCATCCATCTGCCTTCAATAGATGCAATATCATTGTTTCTAATAGCTGAGTAGAACTCCATTGTATATATGTACCAGAGCTTTTGGATCCATTCATCCAATGAAGGGCATCTGGGTTGGTTCCATAATTTAACTTCTGTAAATTGAGCTGCTATGAACCTGGATATTGCTGTGTCACTATAATGTGCTGATTCTAACTGCTCTGGGAAAGTACTCAGAGGAAGGATAGCTGGGTCATATGGTGGATCCAACCCTAATTTTTCTGAGGAGTCTCCACACTGCTTTTCAGAGCGGCTGGACCAGTCTGCAGTCCCACCATCAGTGTACTAGTGTTCCTATCTCCCCACAACCCCTCCAGCATTCGTTGTTTGTATTCTTCATCTTTGCCCGTCTGACTGGAGTGGGGTGAAATCTTAATGTAGTTTTGGTTTGCATTTCTCTGATTGCCGTGATTGAGAACACTTTTCTCATGTATTCATTGGCTTGCTCAATGTCCTCTGTCGAGAAGTTTCTGTTTAGCTTTCTAGCCCATTTATTGATTGGATTGTTTGTGTTTTTGCTATTGAGTTTTTTTTATAACAGCCCTTTGAAAGAGAAAGCTTGATCTTCATTTTAGGAATCTTTGGAGACAAACAAAAACAAAAAACCTCACAAATCAACAATAAGAACAATAAAACACAGGTTTAAATATCTGCCCCATCCAAGTGATCGGAGCTAATCTGAAAAATTAGTCACACCTCTATTTCACAAGAAAATTACGATAATTATTGGTGTCAAATGCTTCACTGCAAGTAAGATCACAATATATAGCATCTCTCATTATTATTCAGATAAGATGGAGGGACAGTAGGGTAAGTAACAAGCAGAGGGTAACATTTTAATTGTTTCCACCTCTATCTGCCAAACAAACCAAGTGTGTAACTACTCCCTTCCCATCTTCCATCTTATCTATCTTATGATGTGTCTGTAAAACAAGCTGGTTTCACACAAAGCTATATTCTCATGTCATTCTCATGCCTCCAAACTGCCCCATGATTAAAGTTCCATTAGCTAAAGAATTAAGTCATGTGTAAGGTTGAAACATATACTATGTCTGTTTTCAATAAAATTGCCAAAAAAAAAAATCAAAAGGTCTCAGGTCTATCAGACTCCCCAAACAACTGATAATAGACAAATTTTAAAGTTTCACTTTGTGGGGCTGAATCATCATCATCTTCAGTTCATCAGCATCATTTGAACCTGCCTTTTAGAATTACTCATTGAACCCCTTTCCTTAAGGAATCACGATCATCTGCTGCCATCAAGAAAGACTAGCCCATGCATCTGGCTTTAAAATATCCTTTTGATGATGATTGGTTAGCCAACTTTCACCTAGCTTTGTGCCCTGCAAGAGTAAGATCCAAACCATGACATTTTCCTTAATTCTGAAGTGAATATGACTTTTCAAATTTCAACCTATGTCCACTAAAAGTGAATTTTTTCTGCTTTGCATTGCATTGACTGGTGATGACAAAAATTCATGTTTCCAATTTAAACCCATTCTTCTGTGATTTGGTATCCAGGCTTTGCTTTATGTGGTTCCAGAAACCTGGGAACAACATCCATCGAATATATTTGGCAGTGTCCGCCTGAGGACAGCTGCTTTAAGAACCAGTCACAGGGTCTTCTAATATGTTGGGCAACAACCTCCCTTTGAAAACTGCTCCCAAAACCACATACTCCGAGTGTAAATGGAGCGTGTCTTGGAAGAGTTCAGGGTTTGCAGCTTGAGGCTCCTGGCTCAAATCTGAAACTCATTCATGATTGTAATAGGGCAAACACTGAATGGAAACAAACATGTGTGTTATTAAATGTCTCCAAAGCATAAGTGCTCCAGAGCTGTTTCAACTCAGCCCTTCACATCACAGATTTGGATAGATTTGGTCAATTCATTCAGCTCCATGCTCAACATCCACTTTCATACAGTTGCAAAGTCTTTTATTATTGGAGTCAGGTGGCCCACAATGCAACTTCTAGGTTAGCTTTCCCATAACAGAGATGATTCAGAAAACTTACTTTGCAAAGTGAGTTCCATTTTCTAACACCTGCTTTTTAAAAAAAGTTATTCTACATTTGAATGATTGGTGGATGTTAGATTTTTTAAAAAATGTAATAACTAAGCATAAATCATCAAGGGAGGGTAGGTTTAATTTCAAAATGTTTTCTCATAAGGAAAAATTCATTAAATCTAACTTAATAACCTTAACTAAATGATAACACCATAATAAACAGTTTATTTTGTTGAGTTTTCAAAACTGTTCGGTTTCTTAGGTCAAGAATATAGACGTCCTCACAAGAACCCAGGCTCAAATTTTGCCAGAAGTACTTGTTATTTTTCTAATGCATTGATTGTATTTACTTCTCCAATACACAGAAAGGAAGTTAGAGAGCCCCCTTGACAGGTGATTTGAATAGTACACGGATTTCAATTCAAATACCAATTTAATTCAATTGAATCTATAATAACAGGGCTTAAGGGGCTCAAACTGAAAAGAGGAAAGGACAATTAATTTAGTAATTATGCATTGCTTATCTGAAGCATCTAACGGCCATAGGCGAGGGGACTGCAATTACGGGAGTTCATTTAGCCTTCGTTGTATGTAGAATGAGAGGTCTTGTCATGAAAAAATGAAGAAAATGTCAGTCACAGTTAGAGTCAATCATGATATTATCCTCTGAAGCTAACTTCTATCTTCTGGAATCAAATACAAAGTAATTCCACCATCTCTCCTTTGAAGAAACTGGTCAAACACACCCATTTGAAAAAATTATTTATTTAGATTTACTAGAGTTCCTTTAGTTTATAGGAATATTGTTTTACTCTTCTGAATATTTTAGATTTAACATCTGCCCTTAAGAATTATTAGCCTAGAGATGAGTCTCTAATAAAAATATTGGGTTCATAAAAATATACTGCTGCCACGCATGGTTAACCTTAAAAATCTGCTTAATAAATATTCTCAGTTTAGTTTTAAAAGAATGATCCCGGGGCTGGAGCGGCTGCTCAGCGATTGCAGCGCTTGTCTGACATGCGCAAGGATGCGGGTTTGAACCCCCACAACACGCACACAAAGAAGTGTCAGAGCAATAAAAACCACATAATAAACTAAATAAAAATTGATTCTCTCTTTCCCACTGTCCTCCTCTCTTAAAAAAAAAAAAGAATGACTGGGCCTTTTGTATGAGATTTTTATTACTGTGATCAAGAAATAAAGACTAGAAATGATGGAGCTAGGTGAAACGTATTTCAAGACGGCACCCCAAGACAGTTCAAAACTCAGGGTGGACCCTCAGGAACAAATCTGGTCAAAATCTGCTTCCTTCCTTGAATGCCTGCTATTAAGAGACGAGACAAACAGACTTCAAGTTATTTAAACAACTATACAGATAAATAAAAACAGATTTGAGGTACGCTGTAAAATTTTTGTTATTGTTATAAGTTAGAAGTTTAACAAACCTCAATTCTTATTTGGTTTGGGTATGGCTTCAGTGATCTCTAAGGGCCCATTGCGGTTGAAGTTTTCATTTGCATAGTGGCAGTATTGAGAGGTCATGGACCCTTTGGGAGGTACAGCCAGATTGGGAGATCCTTGGTCTTTTGAATCAGGTCCTCTAAAGGATTGTAAAGCCCCAGACTCTGAGTTCCTTTTGATGATAAAGCTCTTCCATACACATATGCTACCACCATGATATGTTGCCATCTACCAACCTCAGTGGTGGCCAAACCAATGGGACTCCCTGCTCATAGACTGTGAATCTTCAAAACTATAAACTAAGTAAAAATATTTTTGTCTTTATAAAGTTAACCACCTCTGGGATTTCATTATAGTAACAGAAAGTTAACTAATAAAGTTCTTTGAGCCAGCTTATGTCATATGTCTGTCATGTTTCTCCTTGAGACTATAAAAATTACCCTCTGCTGTCACTTGATGCCAGTCAGGATGTCTGGAGGTGTGCTGCTCCATCCATGGCAACCAGGAAGCAGAGAGAGCAAGGGAAGGAGGAAGGGGCCACAGGGGAGATAAAGCCTAGCAGGATGTGCCACCAGTGACCCACCTCCTGCAGCCACACCCCAGTTAATCCATTATAACTTGCAAGGACTGATTAGGTTGCATCTCTCATAATCATCTCACTTCTTAATATTCCTGCATTAACATCGGAACTTTTGGGGGACACATTTTATCTAAGCATGGAAATATAAGAGAGTGAAATTAATCAAATTGTGTTGTGTACATATATTAATTTGCTATAAGGAAACCCACAATTCTGTATAATTAATGTGCACTAATAATTTGCCACATTGATTCCAAGCAACAGGACTTTCATTTCTGTAACTGACATGTATTTTTCTAATCTGAAAGATATTCTAATGAAAAAATAATAACAAAATATCTTGCATTTTATTCCAAGTACAATATAATTAACTGAAATCAAATGTCTTACCTGAGGGGCTAGAGCGGTGGCTCAGCAGTTATGGTGCTAGCCCGGCTTGCACAAGTACATGAGTTCAAACCCCAGCCCCACGTACACAATTAAGTGTCAGAGCAACAAAAGCCATGTGAAAAGCTCAATAAAAATTGATATTCTCTCTCTCTCTTTCTCTCTTTAAGAAAAAAATGTCTTACATGAGGGAAGAAATGGTGATGGTACAGACTATTGCACAAAATATAGAAGAAAAAAGTTTCTGAAAACAGTAAATTATCCTGAAGGTTTTGTTCTGTTTTGCTACTGTTTATAAAATAAATACTCTTGTATTGAGGGAAATAGTCATGGATACTAAAGAGATGGAAAGGAAAAGCCAATTACATGAATATTGGTCTGTTGACATTTGAAATGTGACCAGGTAAGAAAGGTTAAAAAATTCATTCAATCTGCAACCAAAGAGACCCAAGACAAATCACAAAACAAGAAGTAACTAATTAGGCTGAAATTCCATCACTGCTGACTCTATCATCCAAATATCCACAATATCAAGATATCATGACCTACTTTACAATGGACCTAGGCTCAAATTTGGTGAGAATTCTATCAAATAATTTAAATATAAATAAGTTTTGAATGACTTCTAAATTTTTCATGCTATGTTAAATTTTCAAAATCACTAAATAAACGCGTGGAGAAATTGCAGTAACAAACCTAATGTTAGTTGCTTATATAGCTTATTCCATTAAAATTTAAAATACATAATAGTGTTTTAATGTTAACACTGGACTTCATTAATGGGCATTATATAAAGAGATTATATGTGGCTAAAAAGGTTCACGTTTATGTTCCTATTCTAACAAATCAGGAGGGACCTTTTTCTAATTCTCTTACCTAAGTAATAATTATTTTCTTCACCATGTAAATATGTTTAATATTTTAACAGTCAAATTCTAGTTG
Source organism: Aplodontia rufa (assembly GCA_004027875.1). Lineage (NCBI taxonomy): Eukaryota > Metazoa > Chordata > Mammalia > Rodentia > Aplodontiidae > Aplodontia > Aplodontia rufa. The sequence continues at coordinate 37,479 of PVKS010014133.1, read as the reverse complement.
CTTTAATTTTTCTACTTAATGAGAAAATTTTCTCCACAGGGTTTTATTTTTTGAATCATCTTCACTGGGAGTTGTTTTCTGTAGTGGTACCATGTGTTCTGAATTTTGAGATGTATCTACGGAATGACTTTGCTTTACTTCTGTAAGAGTCCCATGGTTGCCACTTGTTCTGGCCTGTACTTTATGATGATTTATAAAAGTGTTTTCATCAGTATGGAGAGACCTCCTAACTTGGGAACCCTGGGATAAGTTCTATAGTACTGATTCAACAGAATTCACACAGTAGGTCTACAATAAAGACTACTCTGGACCCATAATAGCATAGCTAAAAGCAAACTTTTAAAGGACAAACATAATTTTCGAGAAACTTAACTGTATTCCAGAAAAAAATTCTAAGACTTTAACAGAATACAATGACTCCTAGCATTCAAGAATATTTGGCATGTAATAAGAAATTAACAGGCATGCAAAAAAAAAAAAAAACCCCAGGAAAATGTGTACTAAATCTTCACAAAAAAAGTCAACAGAAACAAGTCCAGAAATGAGAAAGATGATACAATTTTCAGACAAGAACCATAAAACAACCAAAAGTAAGGGAAGTTTATAAAATAGGAAAAAAATGGCATGTATGCAAATAGGCATCACAGAGAGGGGTGAGAGGGCCAGCAATGGTCATTCTGTGGATGAATATAAAAGACATACTTTGCATTTATAATTTTCTTGAAAGGTAATTATTTCAAGCAAAAATAACATTTTTAGGTTTCCAAAATTTTTAGATGTAATTATATAACAAGAGTATCAAAGAATTGGGTGAATGCTGTTAGCTTTACACTATGTCAAGTGATATTTTTAAAGATAGTCTGTGATGTTAATAATATATAACTATATATATAATAATATGTAATTATTATTAATAATAATTCCCCCCCCCCTTTGGCAGCATGCTGAGGATTAAACCCAGTGCTTCAGGCTAGTGAGGAAAGTTGCTCTAGTACTGAGTCACATCCCCTACCCCTAACTAAATGTTTGAAAAGAGGACATAAACCATCAGTGATAAAATAAAATGTGATCATGAAAATTACTCAATCTGAGAGCAGGCAGAAAATTGCAAAAATAAGTACATAATAAGATAAACAGAAAAAAACAGTAATATGCTAAATTTATGCCCACTCATATCAATACATACATTAAGGGAAAGATTTAAACACTATAATTGAAAGGCAGAGACTACCAGATCATACCAAAAAGAAAAACATAGTGAAATGTTTAGGGCGGGAGCAGGGGCTCAGTGGTTATCAGAGCGCGTGCCGGGCATGCACTGCATGGAGACCCTGGTTTGAACCCCAGCACCACATACACAACTAAGTGTCAGATGAAAACATAATAACTAAAATTGATTCTTTCCTTTTCTTTTTCCCTTTTTTTTTTAACTCTCTTTAAATAGGAAGACAAACAATTTAAATGTAAAACGGCAGGAAATGGTACAACATCCAAGCACTACTCACAACCAGGGTGGGAGTTGGCTACAATTAAAGAAGAAACTTTTGAGCATGACAAAGAGGGCAAGTTATCAAGATGACGTAAAATCCAAATGCAAATGGACTTAAATCTTTACGATTCTTGGTGATTTAGGAAGCAAAAGTTGATGTAATTCAAAGAAGAAAAAAAATTTACAATTTTTAATTGGAAATTTTATTGTTCTTTTCCATAACCAATAGAACATATAGATACAAAATAAAAAATGAAATGTCACCATGAAACAAACGGATTTCATAGTGTTCACTGAACACAGATAGATACAGATCATTTGTCAACTGCACACAAAGCATTCCACATGAAGCAAGTTTCAATACACTTAAAAGCATTTAAACTATGCAGTGTCTTCTCTAATACAATGCAACTGAATTAGAAATCAATTACAGAAGACATTTAAAATAATCCCCAAATAATAGGAAAATAACACATATTTGAATAATACATTTTTTGGGTTTTTTTGTTTTTATCTGAATAATACATATTTAAATAACTCATCCATTAAAGGAAAAAACCAAAAGTAAGCATATTTCAAATGAATGAAACAAGAAAGGTTAAATCCCAACAACTCCAATTCTACCCTAAGGAAAAGGAAAATATTAAATCTAAAATAAGCAAAAGGTAGGAAATTAAAAAATGAGAGCTGTTTCTAGGAGGGAAATAAGAATGTCCAATAAGTGTAAGTTTTCCTAATGGGGTGATGAAAAACATTTTTTTGGTACCAGGTATTGAACCCCGTGGTGCTTATTAAGCATTGAGCAACATCCCCAGCCCTTTTTGTTTTTCTTGAGTCTAAGTTTCTAAGACTGGCTTTGAACTTGTGATCCTCCTGCCTCAGCCTCCTGAGCTGCTGGAATTACAGGTATGCACCACCATGCCCTGCTGATTAAAATATTTTGAAACTACAGAGGTAATTGCTGTACAACTTGTGAATGAACTAAATCCCAGTCTGAATTTTACATTTAAAATAGTTAGGTTTATATGCAATGTCAATTTCCCCTCAACTAATCAAAATAAGAATAACTGAAACAGATTTAACATCAAGAAAAATCAATAAAACTCAAAGCTAGTTTTTTAAAAATATCAAAAAACTGAAAAACTCTAGTCACACTGACCATAAAAACAGAGAAAAGATTCAAATTACCAATATCAAGAACAAAGGAGAGAATATAATCATAGACCATATAGACATTATTATAACAGTGTGAAAATAATTTAAATAATTTGATGCAAATTTTAGACACAATTCTTTGTTTGATTTTTTGGTATTACTGAGGATTGAATCCAGAAGCATTCTACCTATGAACTACATCCCCAAGCCTTTTAATTTAATTGTGAGACAAGGTTTCACTAAGATCCCCAGGCTGACTTGGGTCTTCCTGAATAGGAAGACTGTAGTCATGGACCACCATGCCGACTTAGATACATTTCTTCACAGACACAAGTGATCAAAGCTCATCCCCAAATAAACAGATGGCCTGAAGGGCCCAATATCTACTAACGAAGGCGAATTCAAAGTTTTAAAAACTCCTTTAAACTCCACAACTTGATGGGTGTGTTGCTAAGATATACCAACCATTTAATGCAGAAATGACCCTAATTGTATCCAAAATATTTCACAAACTAGAAAAGAGATTCTAGGATATCTATTTTGGGTCTTATACTAAAACAACAAAAGTTGCTGTAGAAAATTATATGTCAATACTTTTCATGAATATAGTCACCAAAATTCTTTTAAAAATTCTCTAATATTTTTTAAAAATAATAATTATGGCTGAGTTCTGTTGATGCTAGAAATTCAAGGTTATATTAATATCAAAAATCAAGCAATACAATAAAAATCCAAGCAAGTTATTTGTTAATATGGAAAAATGTATTATATATTCTGAAGTTTATAAAGAAAGGCAAATACCTAGAATAGCAAACACAATATTGAAGAATAACAAAGTTGAAGGACTCATCCCAGTCAATTCCAAAGTTTATTACAGAATCATCAAGACAATGCAACATTGCTGTGAGAATGGATATACAGAGCAATGGAAAAGAGCAGAGTCCATATGTAGGCAATATATCTAATGGATATAAAAATAGGTGATATGTTCAGATGGGGAAAGGACAGTCTACTCAATAAGTGTGCTGGGAAAAATGGGAAAAAATTGGCCCTTAACACAACATTTAAAATATGAACTCAATATGAATCATAGATCTAAATGCAGGTAATAGAACTATTAAACTTCTAGAAGAAAGATGCTGTGACATTCTGATTAGGCAACAGTTTCTGAGGACAAAAAGGTATAGATTTTGAAAGAAAAATGTTGATAATTTTGTACTTAAAAATAAAGAACTCGGGGCTGGAGCAGTGGCTCAGTGATTTCGGCGCTTGCCTGGCAAGCACGAGGACCCGGGTTCAAGCCCCAGCATCACACACACAACTCAGTGTTGGAGCAACTAAGGCCATGTGAAAAACTAAATAAAGTTGTTTTTCTCTTTCTCTGTCTCTCCCACTGTCCCTCTCTCTAAAAAAATAACTTTTTTAAAAATAAAAAGTACATTACTAGAAAAATGAAAAGCTGTCACAGATTGAAAGAAAAATGTGCAAGACATATAAAAGGAAGATTTATACACAATATTTTTTAAGAAACCCAAATATTAAAAGTCATTAATAAGAGGAGAAATAACTCAATATGAATATCAGCAAAAGTTTGGAATCTACACTCATCCGAAGAAGAGAAACAAATGCCAACAAACAGAAGCTTCCAAAAATCTTCAGTCATAAGAAAAGTACAAATGAAAATCAAAATCAGGTACCACTACATACTTACCAGAATGGCTAAAAGGAAAAAGACCAACAAGCACTACACTAAGTATAAGAACCCATTTATGAAAAAACGTGAAAAGACAAAATCATAGTGAAAGCAGATCAGCTGTGGCTAGTAGCTAGGGTCAGAGTGGACGAGAGCACTAAGATACTTTTGGGGATGATGAACTATTCTAAATCTTGATTTGGGAATGATGATATGACTATACATTTGTCAAAACTCATTGAATTATATACTAAATAGGTGAATTTTTATGAAAGTAAATTTTACTTCAAAAAAGTTAATTTGAAGAAATATGAATCTTAAAAGGGAAAGAATCTTCACCAAAAAAACGAGTAGTGGGTATTGACAAAGCAACTTGAAACTCCTGTGTGAATCTTTAGACACCAAGGAACTTTGAGTCCCCTTATAATCATGTGCTAAAAAATGAACTTTAGCAGCTAAATTTTATTTTAAAAAACACATTTCAAGTCTTTACGAACTGTAATTTGCTTAGAAATAGAAATAATTTCCAACAGTTTGTCAATAAGTATGTCCTTTACACAGGAAGCCTATAAGATAAAGCAGAACATTTTCTCGTAACATCTGTTCATGAGTTGGGAATTTTGCCTAATGGAATGTGTCCAATTTGGACATTTATCAAATCTCAGAAAGCTTAGCTCTCACTTTAATATATATTTTAAGTATTAGATTTTTCAGGAAACAATTAAATATGAAATTAATCCTATTCATGTATATTAATGTCCTCAAGAGTCCCTAAATTGGAAACTGGAGTTACACAAAGTAATTTGTAAATTAAGACTTTTAAAGGGTATTACTCTAAAGCACCATAAATATAAAACACTCCTCATATTTAAAGTAGATTTGTTTTCATTTTTTAATGTTTTTATTAATACATTATAGTTACACATAATAGTGGATTCATTTTGACAGAATCATACATGCATGCAATATAATTTGCTCTTTCCCTCCTCTCCTCCCTTCTCCAGGTCACCTTCCTTTACTGGTCTTCCTTCCATTTATTTATTTGTTTTTTAATTGGTGCCTTATAGATATACATAAAGGTGAAATTAAGTGTGGTATAAGCATATTTGTACAGAGCAAAATTAGGTCAATTTCATAACAAAACTGAAGAATAGTAGTTTGTCCTGAAAACTGGTTCTTAAATATCAGAAAATAGAAAAGTAGTAGATAATATCTTTGGATATTCTGAAAAGGATGTTTTTAGATGTCCTCAACAACTTTAAATGTCAATAACAGTAGCTCCGTTATTTTTTGAAAACACAAAAATTTTACCTTTGTATTTTTTCAAAATAGATTATGTTACCAACATGTTACTGTGGTATCGTTACTGGTATCCTTCATGACCCAAGTAGGTCTCCCCTCTTCCATTCCTCAACATATGCACAGAGAAAGAGAAAAGTACTAGAGGGAACCTGCACACGTACAAAGAAGATTATTTGAGATGGAACTGAAAACTGAACTGGGGAGTGTGAAAAACAGAAAGAAAAGAAAAATGAAAGGGAGAAAAACCAAGCATTAATACAATTTTCCAAAAGGATACCAGAAATTTCAGTATTCCAGGTAAAATTTAAAACTTAAAAAAAAAGAACTGTATGTAGTTTTTCTCAAAAAACAAAACCCAAAAAACTATAAGGGGAAAACATGTTGGTCATGCTATTTAAGTTCTGCCCCACATTTCTGTGTAACAGCTTTGGGATTCGAAGCCTGGCTTGGCCATTTGGTGCTATGGAACTTTGAGGATATCACTGATATTTCTTGAATCTGTTTCTACATCTCTACAAAGCACTAACTATAGAACCTACTCCAGAAACTGTAGGATCATTGCCCAAGCATCTGGCTATTCTTTATCTTTTAACTTTCCAGGTGATTCTAATGAAAAACTAAGTTCAGGAGCCACTGGATTAGATAAAACATAAGATTTTGTAGTTATAGTTGCATAAAATAAAACACCATAAATTCAAACTCAAATGGATACTTACAAATATTTTCTAATCTTCAAATCACATGGTAGCTGCTCCGTATATACAAATTTTTATTTATTTATTTATTTATTTATTTTGGGTGCTAGGAATTGAACCAAAGGTTTTTTTTGTTGTTGTTTTTTCAAATTTCTTAATAAATAAATTCCAAGAACAGAAACTTCTGTTTAAAATACAGAGAAATAAAACTTCAAGGAAGTTAATAGGCCATAATCAATGGTGTGAGGAAGAACCTGGGGAAGATTTTTATTAACCTAGGACCTCCCATGATATAGCATCATATATTTTAGCTATCAATGCTATATTTTTCATGTATGTACAAATTTTTATCTCCTGTAATTCACTGTTACTTCTGCACAAGAAATTACCAGAGTCACAACATAATAATATTTACATAGGCTATTTCATTTAATTTTAAAGACAGTCTAGAAGGGTTGTAGCTCTTGGATGAGAAGTTCATCCTGCTGGTCCCTGGAGCACTGTTCAAAATTCATTTGATTATATCTCTGTCCTCAAACCTGAAATTTGGGTCAATAAATAAAGTTGTCTAACTTGGATAGTCCTGCTCTGATAGAATTAGTGAAACTTTTAATTACTTAACTGTATGCCTATGATTTTTAGAACCTAATAAGTCTACCATACATAACAGAGTGGGTTCCTCTCATTCAGCCCCGTCAGTAATATTCTGGCTTACATTTATACTGTAGCAATTACAAAGCTTACAGATGGGGGTAGCAGGACCCTTACAGACATTCACCTAGAATTCTGAGGAGGATAATTGGTTAACTACAAAAGAATAGTCATGACCACGTGAAGTTTGGTTGTGACCAATTTTATTTTATTACTGCATTGTTGGGTACTTTGTGGTAATGTAGAGTTCACTCAATATTTATTTTTGCATATTTAAACTTCCCAAAGCAATACTTTCACACACAATGTCTTCTCAACAGTAGTCAACTTTGAGATGATTTATATTGTAGCCTCAAGGATGCTAGAACAAAGAAGCGAATTCTCAATGCTGGGTAGGTTTTTACAGATGTCTGTTACCTGACTGAGCAAGAAGCTCAAGATCTTCAGTCCTTTGAAATAACTCTTCATCTGAAGCAAAAGAAATAAGCTTTGGAAACGTTCAATTTATGTCAGTTTTATGTAAAAAAGCTTTTGTATTTTAAGTTGTAGGTAACATACAGTTCATTTTTTTTTTTGCTGTTTTAGACATAGTTAAATCATAACAGATTTTTAAAATCTAATTTTTGGCATATGATTATTAAAGTTTTCAAAATAACCTATTAAAACTACATCTAAAGGTTGCTGTCTTGACACATGCAGTGCATTTTTAACATGCACAGTGTTCTAAATCCATTCTGCTCTAAACATCATGTAATCAGCCAGAAGGTGGATTAATGGAGCTCAACAAGGCTCTCATCTGAGAACTGAAATAGCAGAGATGAAGAGACTTACATGTTTGTCACATCAAAGAGGTAATCATTTGCAGTTTTACAACCTTCTAAGATAAAAGATGGTATAGCTTCAATTACTTCATTTAACTAAAACATGGCTTGAAAAAATATAGCCTTCTGGATATAAAGCATTCTGTTTACATTGCTGTTCAGTACCTTGTTTTATTTTATTTTTTGGTATATTTGCATATCACATCCAGGGCTACAAATTTTCCACAGTGCTTTCTGCCTCTTTCAAGTATAATAAAAGTAGAAATCTATAGAAGCTCTAAGGTTAAACAAACTGTACATCATACAAAAATTAACTTAATTTACAGACAGTTAAAAAGTATTGGCAATGCCCTTTATAAATCCTAGCAAAAATTTATCACAAAAGATGTAACAATCCATATATGGGGTCGTCAATATACAGATGCCATTTATATTCATGTGGTGCAGAAAAGACTTCATTTAATGTACTCACATGGAATCAGCACTTTGTACCATAAACATTTCTTTTAAAGTAACAGTATTTTTAATAGTAATCTAAGTCACAGGATTTTCTTATTGCATATTTATTGATGCTGAGGCAGTTAGTTATGTTACTACAATGCAATATCCATAATTATTTTAAATAAACATTTCTCCTGCCAAAAATATAAAAGAATATTTTTTCCCTAAAATCACACAGAACATTGCTACATACAGTTTTACACAAATACTGAAAGACATGACCTTAAGGCATCTGCTAGAAAAGCAGATGTGCATATTTATATGAACTAAATTATGCAAGAAAAAATATTGCACAAATCCTATTATTTTGTAAAATAAAATATGTCTCTATCTAAATGTACATAATTCTCTATTCCTAAACCAGATCATAATGTTAACTGCTTTGCTCAAAACCATGCTGCCTCTTCACGAACCGTTAAGAAACACACACTAACCATATTACTGGGCTCCACATAGGAAAGGCATCTGTAATGACACAAGGTTTCGAAAAGTCTTTCCTATATTAAAAATTATTTTTGGGGGGGAATTAAACTTGGAAATTCATTTTATGTTCCTGAAATTATATTCTCATTTACAAATATCTTCTAGATCAGATTCTTTGATGCCAAACAAAATGGAGTTCTCCTTAGAAAATTTAATCATGAAGGTAATCAATCTCTTGAAAATCCAAATAAAGAATGAAGGTCTACCGATTATAAGAATATTCAGGTTTCTCCTCTTGATCAGGACCTACGTCTTCATTTTATTTAGCCAACAACTAATTCATTAGCTTTCCTGGATCCTGGTATTAGGATATTAGTATTAATCACAGCCTTGTCATTTATAGTTTTAATTTAATGGAAAGGGCCGTTTCCAGAGAATGCTATTATTAAGAGAAAAAAGTAAAAACTAGGTTCTCATCAACATAATTGTATTTCCATCCACACCCTCAGTTTTTTCTAAGCTGAGTAAAATGGTCCTAAGTATTGCAAGGGAGCATTGTTCCCCACAAAGAACCCTGTGCCACCTGCTTATCTGACAGAATCAGATAAACAAGGACACTTAGTCTCTGAGAGGTATCTTAGCAGCATTATTGTAATTAGCATAATGATTACAAAAAGTCAATGAAATCAGACATGGTATTCTGGTTCTGTATTGAGAAAATACTTTAGATTAAGCAGCTATAAAAAGAACATCTTTCTTGGAGTTAGAATCTTGGACTGGTAACTTCTAAGTAAAACCCATTATATTATTATTATTTCAACATATTTTCAATTCCTTTTAACTGATTCTTTCAGAGCAGGGACTATGTTAATTATTTTATTTCCCCCACATCTTCAGTTATCGTACCTTGAACATGACTGGTAAAAAACAGTTCATAAATATCTTGTAATTGGAAAAAATATTCATACTGTATTTTGGTGCCTAAGATTTGCTAAACTAGGTAATCATCAAAACATGCCACTTAGTGACATTTTCACTTAACAAAACAACAGCTCCTAAATTTATGTACTATTTCTCTATTCCCCTGAAAGACTATTGATGCAATCTAAGGGAAAACAATAAAAGCTAGAGCAGGATTAAGGAAGAATCAGGACTGAGTTAAGAGGCCATATAAAAGACCATACTGCAAAGTCAAAAGTCATTAAATTTATACAATTTTGTTGTAGCGGAGGTACTGCATTTTTGAAAAATAATTTCAAACAGTGGGAAATTTTTATATGTGGTTTAGTTACAACAGAAATTATGGGTGCAGCAGGAAATAATACTTTTATGTTAGAACTTAATCTATTTTCACTTCATTCTTACTGTATCTACTTTAATACTGGAAAGTTAGTTTAAAAGGAGACTTCATGTACTCAGAATTTTAATGGTTTGAGATACCAGCATTGGCAACTAGGCATCTAGATTTTTTCAGAAAAAAAGCGGGAAGAGTTTTGCTTTTGCCTTTTCTTTTCAACAGAGTACAACAGCAAGCTTTTCAGGTAAAGATAAGGCACAAATCGCTTTAAAACACCTTAAGACAATTACGTTATTTGTCAGTGGCTAAGTATCCTCAAAACAACAAAGTATTACAGCCAAGTATACTATGAGGTGACTGAACATCAGAAAAAGAAGGTAGGCTTCTATAGCATGCTGTTTAGTAAAAAGTGGACTGAAACCCCAATCTGCTCTGTGTTGTACTCATGTTCATCTATGAGTTCTGAAGACAGAAAGAAAAAACACCTCATTTCAAAATTTGTATTAAGAGGTGGCTTCACATTTTTTTTCATTTGCCAAGCAGATTACCCGCCAGAGTAGCTAGCCTTCCCCTCTCCTTCTCATTTATAACAGCTCTTCTGATATATGGACATCTTTTATTACATATTTCAATAAAGTAAACTGGAATTTGTAATAAACATATAAAGAAAGGCAAAATTTGACAAGAAACCTGAATTGTACTTTTGCGATCAAAGAATAAGGATTAAATACTTTTCCCTTAATAGACAGAGTCCGTTCTTATAAAGAAAACAAGATTCATCTTCCTTTATAAATATGAATAATTATCCCAAACACAATATATACATTTAATTTTAGAATGTATTAGAAAAAAATATTGATCATTCTCTTTAAAACTGACCTAAATAAGTACTTATAAGCAATGTTTTAAACAAACCTCCTTTTAGGATTTTAACTGAAATTATACTCCTTCAGTAAGTATTTGGAGTAAAGTCATTTGGAGTTCTTGAATGGTTTCTCATATATTTTTTTCTAAAAAAGCAATTTAAATAATAATCATGATTGGGGTTATAGAGAATAAATACAGAGTACAGAAACGATAAATTAACCATAACAATGCTACAGTTTTTTCTGATTATACCTGTCAGTCTAGCCTACAGTGAAGTAATCACGTAATTTAAATGAATTCCAAAGCTTAACAGCAAATTTGAGGGAGACAGATTTCCCAAGGAGAAGAATTCTAAATGATTTATTCAGATACTCCTCTGCCCTAAAGGAGATGAAGCCTAACTCCAGACTCCTTAAGAGTAGGAGGCTGGTAGGGACTTCCTTCCAAAGGCCACAGTACAGAAATGGGGTTGGAGAGTAAATTAATGCTGGAGAAGCCTGATAAATCCTATTTCAGCTAGGTTATCAAAGTCAACATCAACTTTCACAAGACACGGTCGTATGATGTGATGTAACTGACACTTCTGTGCTCTTCCCTCTCACCCAACCCATAATCCTACTCCAAATGGAAGAGAAAACATCAGAAAAATTCTAAGAGATGGGCACTCTGAACTGTCAAGGTCATCAAAAACAAGCAAAGTCTAAGATAAACTGCCACAGTCAAGAAAAGCCTAAGGAGACATGATAACTAAATGCAAAATGGTATCCTGGATGACATCCTGGAACAGAAAACATACATTAGGGAAAAACAGTAGAAATCTGCGTAAAGTATGAACTATCAATACTGGTTTAAAATGTGGCCAATGTATCCTACTAGTGTGAAATGTTAATAATATAGGAAAATGGGTGCAGAGATATACAGGAACTTTCTTTACTATCTTTGCAATTTTTCTATAAATCTGTTACGTCTACATAAAAATCAATTATTTTAAAAAATAAGTGTGAAATAATGATGTGAAGCATTTTGATGGAATATTATTAGTTAAGAAAAAAGACATGACAAGTTTACGTTGCACTTGGCCTTCTTGCAGTGAACCCCTAGCTAGCAAAGGCATACAGAGAGATGGTGGAAATACTGTATCTCATTTGTAAACAGAAGTCATTAATTTCACATTGCAATTCAGCACTTCATGTATTTCATTGAGTGAAAGGTAAATTTATAGCTTTATACTTTTTGAAAAGCATGGCTGCAGTGTCCTTTTAAAAGCAAATTAAATATTTCCACAAGAGAGCTTTTAACCCTTGATAAAATGAAATTTGATCTTAAGTTGATGAGTAGAAAAAGGCATTATTGCTCTGAAAAATAAAAGAACTTACCTTTCAAAGTTTACAGGTAATTTCATACATTATTAAATTATACTTAACATAGCTTTAAGATTAAGGCAGTTAGTGGGTTAACAATTTCATCAGTTTCAGGCTAGTTTTGATATCTTGATCAGGTTCATGCTCAACCAGATTAGTATAGTAGCTACTGGTTAAGTGCAAGGATTATATATGTGTACTTAGTTTAAATAAATGAATAGCATTAAGCACCAAATACTGGGAAATCATATGGTCAATACTCACTTTCAACATACATACAAACTAGTACCTGATTTAATAGCACAGTAGAACTCACTTTACATTTTAAAATCAATGAATAACATCTATCCACATCTATGTACAAGTGGGGGAAATGTATGTCCCAAATGAAAAAAATTAAATAGCAGTAAGAGCTATCATTCATACAAATGATTTTGTTTACTACACAAGTTTAAGGGAATACCAAAATGTTTCAATAGAAGCTCAGATGCAAGTAACTGGCCCTTAATTTTTGAGTTAAGCTTGGTTTCCCTGTGTATTTTCTTTTGAAATGCTTAAGTCTTGTTGGAAGTTAGATGACATATGACACAATGACACTACTTCATGGAGCAGTCCAACATCTTCTGAAGCCTCTTTGACTTTTCCTTCTTTCTCCCAAGGAACAAAAGTAGACGGACGTCGCCCAGTGCTTAGTGCAAGCAGATCATCTGAAATCTGGCTTAGTGTTTCTGTCGTTTCTCTTTTTCCTTTATTATTTTGGGACACTTCAGAGGCTGCTAATGGAAAACCCAATCCTGCAGTAGAAGCTGGCTTTTCCACAACAGTAGGATTGCTCACACTGCCAGCACTGAGGTGTTTTTCACTGCTTTCCTCTTTCAGGATGAACAGAGAATCTGTCAAGCCACTAGAGGAAACCCTCTTCCTGGGAGAAGGAGGGAGGTGTTTGCCATGGAGGGCACTATCATCCTGCCCAAGATTCCACTCTGTTTGATCACCGGAACCACCGCAAAAGAGGGCCAGATTATTCTCACTGGGAGCATTGGATTTATTCTGAAAGAAGAAAAAACAATTCAAAACACTTTTAATCAGATCACAGCATTACTTTAGCAAAATCTATGCCATTTTGAAATCAATGCTCATATCTTTCAAGACTAGCAACTTGAAGTTCTTCCCAGAGGGAATATAGTCCTGACAGTTATTCTGACATCTCCAAATGGCTCTATGAACAGGAATGAAATGGAATGGACCTTGGCTTCCAGGTCGCTGTAATCATCACCTGTCAAATTCAAACTGGACTATATAATTCATGCCAAGTTCTAGAGTCTCTTAGAATCAGAACGGGGTTGCCACTGCTCATACTTTTATCCCTCATGTATTTAAAACATTTAGTCTGATTTTGTTTAAAACACTATTAAATTTTGAAGCAAGAAAATGGAAAATGATTTGAATAAAAACATTTATTATAGTTTTCTGAAAACTCAGGAAATAAAAGGTAGGAACACTTAACATTTTAATAATTCTCCCAAATGAGACAACTATAAAATTAGATTGTAAAAAAATATTACTGCCAGACAAAATAATTTTGATTAATAGCAATAACAATCAGAATTGGTTAAGTGAAAGGGAAAATATTCAAATTTTATTGCTAGAAATAATACTTAGTGATTAAATCATACCATATTTTTGAAGTTTAGACACTTAGAGACTAAATGTTTCTACAAAGTAAGATTATAAGATGAGGCAATCACAGCAAGGGCAAGAATGCTTCATTTAATTTTATAAGCTGAACAGTCAACTAACCGTAGGTTTATAATCAATATCTTCCATTGATCTAAAGAAATCCAGACTCTTTGCAGCTGCCAGCTTTCCTTGATCTGAGCTGTGTGTGCTCAGTGTATCGAGGATTTCTCCTAACAAGTCCATTTCACCTGAATATGGAGTCTTTGCTCTTGTTTCAACAGAGTCATCACTTTCATAAAAATAAGCAGAAGCTTCCTCACCATCTTCAGACGATAACCTGAGGAAGGATAAAAATATGCAGTAGTAGGTAGACACCCAGAGAGCTGCATGGTTTTAAAACCAAAGTGGCATTTCAGTGGAACAACAACAAAGCAATAACCAGCTGACAGCCAAACTCTTCGCAGTTATGTATATACCAACCAACTCAAACACTGGAAATTTTAGGTACACACATTAAGAAGTAACAGTTTATGGTACCTTCTCAATCTGGAAGCACCAGCAGGCATTTCACATAGTTTAATCTTGTGGGATTTGAGCCCGTTACCTTAAAAATACTAGATTGAACACTTAGAAAGTTTGTAATAGCCCAAGTTCACTTCCACTATTTTTTTAAGAGACACAGAGTTTTATATATACACATATATATATATACACACATACACACACGTGCACGCACACACACACACACACACACACACACACACACACATATATCTAAATTTGTTTTTGCTTTATTTATTTGTGCATGTGGTGCTGAGGATCCAGCCTGGGACCTTGCATATGCCAGGCAAGGGCACTACCACTGAGCCACCTCTCCAGCAACACTTTCACTATTTTGTATGGTTTTCCTTCTCTTTAGTCACTTATTTTCTAGAGGAACGTGTATTTCTTTATATATATAGACTTACTTAACATAGAGAAACCATTTTGTTATCCCCATATCTTAAAATTGTTAAAAAGTTAAACATACAGTATTTTCCCTTACTTTATATGAAAATCAATTTTGATATCTTATACTAGGATCTTCCTTTTCTGTTATTATCATGTATTCAAGTGTCTTCCCTCAATTCAGTTTACTTCAAATTGATTATTATCGCACTTCCTCATATTTAATTTGCTCCTTTCAGCATGATGCTAAAAGCCTAACTTAGGTGGGTATCTACGTCTTCTTTATCAACATCCCAGATAGTAAAATCTCTAGACATTACTGCTTTCTGAGAACAAGATATTTCAGGACTCTTTCTTTCCTGTCCCAAGATAGTGTCTACAATGCACCATTTCCTTTTCCTGAAGTACAATACACTGCAAGGGACTAAAACTTGAACTGTAGGAATGCACATTGTTTTAAATTTTATTTTTTAGTTGTAGATGGACTCAATACTGTCTATTTACCTACCTACCTACCTACCTGTCATCTATCTATCTATTTATTTATTGTAGTGCTGAGGATCAAACCCAGTGCCTTAAATATACTAGAAAACCACTTTACCACTGAGCTAAGGAGCCCAGCCTAGGAGTGCAGGTTCTCTGAAACCTCCTTTGCAAGGGAAGGACTACCCATCAAGCCACGCCCTCAGCAGGAGGCCACACTCCTTTACTTACTTGCTGGCTCTTTCAATGTCATCATCATCATCATCATACAGAGCACCATCAAAGCTCTTAAGAGGCCTTTTTAAGCGTGCCTAGAGAGAAATGGAACAATAAAATGACTTTCATAGTTCAAAATGAATCTCTTCAGTAAATTTTAAATTTAACATGATTTTTTTCAGAAATACTTTTGAAAGAAATATGCATTCAGAGTTTTAGAATGTTATCCAATTTGGCAAACTTAAGACTGGAAGAAAGCAGGTTCAATTTATTTCAACATTTAATAACTCCTCAAACTAACAATTAAAATACATCACTGGATTGAACACACACATGCACACACACACACAGTCGTATAGTCCACCTATCACTCAGCATTAACAATTATCAATATTTGTCAGACTTGTTTCTTTTATTCCTCACTCCTACTTCCTCCACTCCAGGTATTTTAGATCATTAATTCTCAATTCTTAGCGATTTATAAAAAGATAAATGTAGATTCTGATTCTATAGTGCTTCTGGGTTTCTTGATAGTTCTGGTGACTTAACATAAACACTGGATAAATCCATCATTTTATTAGGGGCTGCAGAATTACGCTTTTTTAGAGCATTCCTTCTATACATCTTCATTGGCATTGTCTAAAGAACGACTTTCATTAGCTGTCCCAAAATGCAAAGTGTACAGGAAAAGAAAGATAAATTACTGATTCATTTTACTTAACAATTTTCAGAGTTAATGAGTTAGTTCCTTAACAATCTCTACAGGTTTTTTGTTTTGTTTGTTTTTGTTTTAAGAGAGAGAGAGAGAGAGAGAGAATCAATTTCATTTAGTTTTTCATGTTGCTTTTGTTGCTCTGACATTTAGTTGCGTATATGGTGCTGGGGGTTCAAACCCGTGTCCTTGCGTATGCCAGGCAAGCGCTGTAACTGCTGAGCCACTGCTCCAGCTCTAGTCATCAACGTTTGTTATAGGATTCACATAGAGTTCGATACACTATAGCTGATATTATTCTTATTGTTCAAACTGCTCCATCTTTGAACTGCACCATGATCTGATTTAAAAATAGTCCTCATCTTTTAGAGATACATTTTGAAATATTCACAGATTATATTATATGCTGTTGGTTTTCTACTTCAAAATAATCCAGTGGAAAAGGAAGGTGCATGAGGGAGCAGGTCTAAGTTGATCACTGCTGAAGCTACATTCAAGAAACCTGGGGATTTTTTTTATAAGCAGCTCTTTACTACTACACATGCTTGAAATATTCCAAAAGAAAACTTTAATAAATCATCCCATCAGTGGTGGTTCTTTCAAGTTGGTTCTCGTGTGCTTTGACACAATCTCAGATCATTATCCTGGTTTCTCCAAGTGGGAAACGGCATTGAAAGGCCACTGTGGATGTTCTAGGTGCTCAAGACTGCACACCATCCTTCTGGATGGAAAACAGTGAACTTGTATGTGGATACTTCAGCCATGGAACCACCTTCATCTTCTGATTTTAATCTTCCAACGCAGATAACTGCCTTCATTTATTGCACTCAGAATAAGCAAGTTTTGGAACCTATAGCACTGATTCCCTCCTTGTCCACTCTACTCCTTTGTGCACTGCTCAAGAGTGGCGGCTGTTTTTCTTTTTTCTTTTCTTTTGGATTTCTTAAGGATTGAACCCAGGGAGTAACTAACCACTAAGCCACATCCCCAGCTCTTTTTATATTTTTATTTTCAGACAGGGTCTCACTAAGTGGGCTTAGGGCCTCACTAAGTTGCTGTGGCTGACTTTGAACTTGCGATCCTCCTACCTCAGCCTCCTCAGTTGCTGGGATTAAAGGCATGCACCTTGGCACCTGTCATGAGTAGCAGCTATTAGGAATGACTAGAGTTCCCCATAAGCTGGTGATTAGAAATATATTTGGGGAGGGACCAGGGGGTGTGCAGCTCAGTGCTTGCTTAGCCTACACCAGGTCCTGAGTTCAATCTCCACCACTGCAAAAGAAAGAAAAAAAAAGAAGGTCCTAAAACCATGAAACCATAGTATTACTTTACCACTGTAAGTTGGAGGTTCAAGAATCAAGTAAAAATTTGCCAAATGACCTAGAAACAAAACCACCACTCACAACATTATTTCTGTGGGAAAATATATTTCACCCATTTCCCAGACTCACAAAATATAATACAATTTTTTATTTCTACGATAAGACATTATTGCATTAAACCCTGTATATGCTTAGCATTATGCCAGCTAGTTGATCTTGCACTTAACTTTTTGATGAAAGAAATAAAAACAAAAACCAAATAAACAAAACTACAAGGGATCTGGGACTTTTGTTGCTATTTGTTAAAAACATTAGAATTTAAGAACTAATCCAAGATGATTAGACATAAATACATAATATATTTATAGAGTAGTTTGCAAAGCACTCTCACATACACACAGGGTTAGGTTCTGGGAATACAGAGCTATATTAATTAAACATTTCCATTAAACCACTCAGGGTCTAATGGATCCCATCATAAATCTGGAAGAATACCCAGATAAACTTCATAATCTG
Organism: Aplodontia rufa; assembly: GCA_004027875.1. Classification (NCBI taxonomy): domain Eukaryota; kingdom Metazoa; phylum Chordata; class Mammalia; order Rodentia; family Aplodontiidae; genus Aplodontia; species Aplodontia rufa. Next base: position 19,347 of record PVKS010014133.1, on the reverse strand, counting down.
CCCAAAGTCAAACAAAGTTGAGTAGGAACAAGAAAACAGAACCTTGTCTTTCTCTGTTATGTTCCAAATCCTTTGTTCATTTTCTTCCACAAAAGTTACCTTTGTATCTTACAACTGCCTGCCTGTGTCAGCTCTTGATTTTTGTTTCAACTCCAATTTTTTTATGAAGTTACTGAGTTTTTTTCCCCAAAATCCACAGCACCTAAGTCATAATATGGTCTTCACATGCAAATCTGAATTTTGGTTTCACAGTTGTACCTAGACCAGGGTTCCATAATATGGAAACAGTTTTAACAGTTATTAACAGTTATTAAACAGTATTAACAGTATATCCTGTGACAAATTTTCACAACAGAATTGCAATTTGAAACAGTAAATACTGAATAATATATTAATTATTTTTTTCTATAGCTGTTAACCTTTGTTTAATGGAGATATAGTCATTATGTTGTAGAACTAGTGGGTTCTGTATCTGCAAGCATTGCAGTATTCCTAACCATGGCCACCTAATGGCCATTCCTAATTCCTGGCCACCCATGGACTGTCCTTTGTACTGTCTTAACTGGTTTACTCATTAATTAGCTAAATAAAATGAGTTATAATTTTACTCTTTGATATAAAATTATCCTTTTAGCAGGCAGTTAATGTTTCTCAAATAAATATTTTCATAATAAAGTAGGTAGTTTCTGTTGAATATTTATTCAATAAGTTAAAAAAAACTAGTAAGAAAATATACTGGCGGAATGACATAAGCATTTTCAGGGTCCATAAGGAACAGATGAGTATTACATTCATACAACAAAGATTAAAGAAGTGCCTTCCCTATGTCAGACACTAGGCTCAGGCTAGAGGTACAATGATAACCAAGAACAGGGCTCCCTGCCCTCATGGATAATATATTCTAGCAAGTCAGAAGTGAATTAAACTGAATAATCATACAAAAAAGAATTAAAAGCTGTGACTTGAAATTAACTTGTACTGAACTATGATTGCACTGAAAGCCCTTAACAGGAATTTGACCTAGTCTGACATGTTAAAGAAAGGCTTTCCCTGAAAGATTTCTTGAGTTGAACTCTCAAAGGTTAGCAGGTTTTAAGTAGATAATGATAACAGTTAACAATACATGCAAAATTTCTGTGGTAGGACAATCAGGTGCAATGTAGGGGATGAAAACTATTGGTGTGTTGTGTATTAGAACTTGTTGGCGCATAGGTTTCTTCAAGAGGCCCATTAAAATCTGCAGTTATCCTTTTGATTACTAGATGGCAGACACATACTAAAAAGGTAAAGGCTGGATAGATTCAAATTCATGGTGGTTACATGGAGGTGGAGGATGTCAGAGATCTAGCAATAAATTGAGAACTTGGTAGGAGGGAGGGAGGCAAGGCATAGATCCAGGACTTGTAGGTCTAGATAATGAAGAAATAAAGCTACTTAATCAAGTCTTAATAGAGAACCTACTGAAAATAAGGTAGGACCACTGTTCAATTTTCTTTGCATTCTTAGCATTTCCTTTTCCTTCATGAACATCCACTAAGCACCTACCGCCTGCATGTTATTTTCTTTTATACTGTGGGGCATATGAAAGAAATATAAAATATATTCCCCTTCACAAGACATTAAAAATATTAGTGACAAAAAACTAGGGATGAGCCTACCATATGATCCTGCTATTCCTCTCCAGGGTATTTTTCCAGGGGATTTAGAATCAGCACATTATAGTGACACAGCAATATCTATGTTCATAGCAGCTCAATTTACTATTGCTAGACTATGGAAACAACCCAGATGTCCCTCACTGGATGAATGGATCCAAAAACTGTGGTACATTTATACCATGGAATTTTACACAGCAATTAGAAACAATGATATTGCAGCCTTT
>PVKS010014133.1:0-17365 GCA_004027875.1 Aplodontia rufa | reverse complement strand
GAAATCAGCTTAACTCAGAGAGTGAACCAAGGGTCGAATGTCTCCACTCATCTGTGGAGGCTGGTTCTAGACCTTGGCCATTGAGAAAGGTGGTCTATTATCATGGGTTAAATCCAGATAAGGTGTAATGTTATACAACCTAATACATTTTTAGAGATGTTGTGGGAAGAGGAAGGGAAGGGAATAACCCTTCAGAGGAAGGGTTATTGGGAGGGCACTCTTGGGGATAAATCTAATCTTCAGAATCTATACACATTTTATATTATTTTGTTAAAAACTTGTATGGTTGTTCAAAAAATAAATTTCTCAACAAAAAATGATGTGGAACAAGAAAATAAATATTAGGTGAAAAATGCTAAAATTCTGAATATAATAGTTATAGATTTAATTTCATTGTATGAATATAATTCAGTTCAGACCTTTATAGCATATATTAAAACTTATGTAAATTATTAATCATAGTTTATTTCAAGTAATTGCATAATGTTAGTCATAATTAATGTCAAACAGAAATATTCCTAGTAATGAAAAGATAAATTCAGTCTGCAGACCACCAATGTTAACAATATAGAACTGCAATTATGTTTGATAAGCAATGGTAGATTCTGAGATCAAGGAAGGAGGTATGGAAGTTTCTGAAGTGTGATCACTTTGGCTGCTCATCATGTACTGAAATTGGAACGATAAGTTTCTGGAGTGTACACACCTGGTACAACTATCATAGTAACACTAGGCATCTCACAAGGTGCATAGAGGCTGTGCCATTAGCAACCATGTTGGCAGCCAGTCCTTTACAAAATGAAGGCACATTTTCATAATGCAAAAAACACTCACAAAACTGGAATAAACTATTTTTATTTAATATTTTTTAAAAGAGAGAGGGACAGTGAGAGAGAGAAAGGAGAAAGACAGAATCAAGTTTTTATTTAGTTTTTTCTACTGGCTTTCATTGCTCCAACACTTTGTTGTGTACGTGGTGCTGGGGTTTGGACTTACGTCCCTGAGATGCCAGGCAAGCACCATGACCATTAAGCCACCACTCCAGCCCTGGAATAAACCATTTATATCACTTTGCTACAAGAGATTAAAATGAGATGGGGAACTCAATGTCATACATCCTCAATAAGACTCCTACTAGGCTCTGAGCACTCATAATTGTAAAATTCTGCTCCCACGAAAATGTAAAATGTAAAGTACACATCCAGTATATGTAAAAATTCACTAAGTCAGCACGTGGATGACAAGGCTTGTGAAAAGAACGGTTATCAGTACAGAATGAAAATGACTGCAGAAGATACTAGTAGAGAAGTTGAACTTATAACTAGACACTGAATGAAATAAAGTTGACTGCTGAAAACAAGAAGGAAAACTATTTTATATGAAAGAAAACAAAACGTCAGGGATAGGACTAAGGTGCAAAACCACAGAACTCAATGTCTGATGAAACCTAGAAGCAAGTCTTTTTTAGCTCCATTAAGAATGCTAAATGCTTCCTTTCTTTTCACTATAATGGTTTCCAGAAAGTGCATCAGACTGTAGAAGGGTGAAAGTCTTTCCCCAGAAGCACCAGAGCCAGTTAATCCTGCAGTTATAATTTTGATCACTAGATGGCAGACAAATACTAGTAAGGCAAAATGAGAGGTAAATTTAAATTCTTGGGCTTTTGAATGGGGGAGATAAGGAATGTAGGAAGATGAACAAGAAATGAATTTTATAGACTTAATAAAGTTAAGATTTTTTTAATATGTATATTTTTTGAAAATAGATACAACCTTTTGTTACTGCCCCTATTTTGGAGCTAAGGCAAACCAATGTCCAAATGTACTACTACTGTGCTCACCCCAAAGTCTACAGCAAATCCCTGAGTATATGCATTTTTTTCACACACAGAAAAAAATACCTGCATGAAGTAATATGAAAATTAGTGTTGAGTACCACATGAGGCTACATCCATAGGGAAGATTTCTGAAGTGGCTCTGACACATCAAGGACCCTTTCCCAATTCTCCCAGACCACAGTCAGTTCATATTCTTTGTCAGCTTTATTAACTTTATTTATACCTCTCAAATATTATCTGATATAAGCTCCCTAGTAAAAGCAGTATTTCATTTTATTTATTCCTATTGTACTAATAAGTTTCTGAAACCAAAATATTTTGTCTCAATTTCTTTTGCTTCTAATTCCACTTCCATTTATAATGCAGAAAGGTGACAATGGGAAATGGCTGGACAATCTTTTTTTTCAGGGATAATTTTTTTATTAACTTGATATAGACTTACATATTGGAGGGAGTTGTTACATAATCATGCATACACGGATGTTGACATAGTGAGATATTAACCTGAGGTCGATCCTAGACCAGGATCTACCTTACCCCCCTTGATCCATTCCTTGAGATCATGTCTCCTCTGTCATTCCACCAAACTGTAGTTTGCAATGAACATATACATGTATAATAATTGTTGACATTTCTGAGGTTCTCTGCCTGTCTATGTAAGCTAGGCTTCTAATGGAGGTTCAGTATTCCGCGTTGTATTGATAATCCCCCTTATCCCTCCTGCTCTTCTCTGCCTCCCTCCCTTCTCCCCCCACCTTCCTAGGTATGGTTCATCCAGCTTATGTGAAGTTTCAACTATGGTGAGTTTATTCCTTAAAGTCAGCTGATTATCATCCTGTCTTAGGTTTTACATTAGCTTCCACAGGAGAGAAAATATTTGGCCCTTAAGTCTCTGAGTTTGGGATATTTCACTCAGCATAATTTTTTCCATTTCCATCCATTTGGCTGCAAAAACATGATATTGCTCTAATAGCAGAGGAGGACTCCATTGTGTATATACACCACAATTTATGAATTCCATTCATCCAGTGACGGGCATCTAGGTTGGTTCCATAATTTAGCTATTATAAACTGAGCTGCTATAAACATTGGTGTAGCTGTGTCTCTGTAGTGTGCCAATTCTAGCTCTTTTGTGAAGATATCCAGGAGTGGAATAGATGGGTTGTAAGGTAGTTCCAACCCTAGTTTTTTGAGGAGTCTCCACACTGCTTTCCAGAGTGGCTGTATCAGTTTGCAGTCCCACTAGCAGTATGCTCCTTTCTCCCCACAACCCCTAAGGCTGGACAATCTAAAAAATAAACTGTAATTGTTTTTGAGCCTCTCAGGGAGCTGAGCTGCAAGGTAACCAAATACATTGAATTTCATATATCTCTTCCAATGAGAGATGAGAAACAGGACTAATTTCACCCTATGCAAAGCACAAGGAAAGAGAGAAGGTAAGAAGAAATCTGCTACAATTTTAATAAAATCTTAAAGGTCAAATATAGGCTAACATGTTAACGTTGAATAGGTAGGCACAAGCGGAGTTTGGTTCTTTTACACTTACAAATTCCCATAACTTTAATTACTAAATCAGGCTACCCCCACTACCCAGTTCTCACAAGAAAGACTGAAGGTGAGATGGGGGAGGCATGGCTAAGGAGAGGGTGCCTTTGGTGGTTCAGCCTGTAGGAGGTGACAGACACAAGCAAGAAGCCTCACTTTCTCTCAGCACTCATTTATATGAAATGCCAGCCTTACACTACTGGCAAACTCAGTTCTAAGACTGTTGTTTGAAGTGCTGAAGCAAAATCTCTTTGCATCCTGAGAAGGAACAAGAAATTCTCTTAAACGCAGGATCCTTCACCAACACCAGCAGAAATCTACTCCACTAGGGAGGGACAGGTAACTCTCAGCCACCCTAAATGAAACACAGACTAATGAAATTTGACTGCCACAGAAAGGGGAAGGCTACTAAGAAAGTCTACAGCTGGGACTGCAGTGGTGGCTCAGCAGTTATGGGACTTGCCTGGCAAGCACAGGGAAGCAGGTTTGAACCCCAGCACCACATACACAATGAAGTGTCAGAGCAACAAAAGCCATGTGAAAAACTAAATAAAAGTTGATTATTTCTTTCTCTCTCTGTCTCACTGTCCCTTTCTCTCTTAAAAAAAAAAAAAAAGAAAAAGAAAAGAAAAGAAAAAGAAAGTCCATACTTATAATACAGGGGAACATGGCCCCCACTGGAGCTAGAACACAGCACAGAAAAGCCCTAAATCTTGGATAAGGGAACAGAAACTGTGTAGAATGAAGGACAGGGAAAGGTTACTCCTGCACCCACTGGTCCAGCGGGATTAAGGTGTAAAAGGACTGCTGAGAGCTCCAAGTGAAGCAGGAACATTGAAAAACCCTAGTACCTGCACCATCAGGGCTCCACCCTAAACATAAGATAAAAGCAACTCACTTCAAGGAAATGACGTCAACAACAAAATCCAAATCCTGAGCAACTTCTGGTGGACTCTCAACTTCTTCCACAAACAGCACCACAGAAGAAGAACCTTGCCTATATCTGGACATACACGCTATTTACCTTTTTCTATACACTGGGCCCAGCATTCAGGTAAGAATTATGAGACATGAAAAGAGATAAATGATGTGCATTAATAGATGGGCTAACAGAGAGATGAAATCCTTAAAAATAATGGAAATTATAGGAAAAAAAGAAAAAGGATATGAGAGTTAAACTGTTTTAATCAGCTCATCAGCAGAATGAAGAAGCAATAAATTTCAAAACAGGTTAATCAAAACAAATTACTCAAACTGAAACACAAGGATAAAAGAGAGTAAGAAAAATAAAACAAAAACTATCAGCAAAATACAAAACAGAGCACCCAAAAGCTGGGGGATACTATCAACCAGTCTAATTCATTCTCCTTCCAAAGTATGAGGTATTCATTCTTCCTTCCTTTTTTAAATTTATTTATTTGTAGTGGATTGTTGCTGTAGTTGATAGAATGGAAGCAGTAAACATAATATTTACAAAACATCAGGTGAATGCTGGAAGACCAAATTCTATCAGTATACAACGTCCACAATAATTCTATAGAAATGTACATAATTATCATCATGTTGTTGATCTGAAAGCTAACAGATTTGGGAGCTTTGGGGAACTTGCTCAAGTTCATAAACCACCCAGGGGACAGACCTGGTTTTCTGGACCAGACCCTTTATGTGATAAAGCTTAGGATCTCTGCACTCCCACGTAGGATCTTTCTATGGATTGAATACAAACATCAATGCAGGAAAAACTTGCTGAATTTGTAAATGAAGATTCTCCAGAGGCCAAGAATCTCAAAACTGTATATGAGCAGGTCTAGCTGTACACAGTAGGGGTTCAGAGGAAACAAAGCACCTTGAAAGCTGTAAACCAGCACACACTAGATCATACAGTTGAAGTGAATTAAGACTCCATGATGGTGTGAGTATTTGTCCACACTGTATCACTAAGTACACTAATGAAAGCTTATCTTAATTAAATAAGTTAGGCTCTGTTCTTGTATTTGACTAAAGCAATGCCCTTATTAGATTTCAGAGACAGAATACTAGAAATAAGAACTGATTTCATTTACAGAGAACTTTTACTGAGCAGAGATTAGGAAGTTTAAAGCCATCATGGAAGCAAAGTACTTTCGTTTCAGTTGTCCATTAGTGACCACAGATGATATAAAAATCCATCCCATGGCAACACTGCTGGGCACCCTAAGATGATCCCTCACTGAAGCATGTTCATAGGTAGAAAGAAGGTAATTACTCATAGGAGGTCTCATTGTTCACCTGAGTGGATACATGCAAAATATATATATTTTAAGCCAACTTTTAAAGATAATCATATAACAAGTGATTATATTAACCATAAATACTTAAAATACTTTGTTCCATTATTTTTCTGGCCTTCATATTTTAAAATACAAATATTAACAATTATTTTGCAGTAAATTTGCAGGGCCAAGAAGAGATTACTGGTCAGTATAAACACAAAAAGTTTTTACCAGACTGTTAAACAGCATTCTCAAAGTAAATAAATAAATACATACATCAATGAACCTTTGATAAGTAGCAATCTATTCACTTTTGTTGACAGAGTTTCAATATTTCAACATTTTAAAAAGGTTTCTTATACTTAACAAGTCCACTGTATTTTCAATAAAACACAAAATTTGGTTTCCTTCATTATTTAATTTGAAAACAACTTTCTAAGTGGGATAAATAATTAAAAATTCACATTAATCAACAGAACCATATTATTTCCAACTACTTGAATAAATTATCCTTTCAAAAAGCATACAACTAAGGATTAAAATGTCTGATTAGGAAAATAATTATAGGCATATTTTATTTATCAAATTTGTTACATCAATGTATAAGTATAAATTGTATGTGTGTGTGATATCGTAAATAAAGAAAAAGATTTAAAATGGTTTTGTGTATGTGTTGAATGCACTAAAAGCCTCAACAGAAATTGCAATTATATTTTGGTCTCAAAACCAAAAACTGTCAGTTTTAAAAGCATTTATTACAAACATCAAGCACACTGATAAAGCCACAAAAGGAATAGATTTCTGTGAAATTACTAGTATTATATTCCAGTGTTAGAAAAACCAAAAAGAACTTTCAGAGAAGGCTGCAAACACAGTAGCTCTATTTTGTAATTGGCATGGGGGCACAGGCTAACTTGAGATATTTATGTATCATTCTAATGTTTTATGCTATATATTAGAAAATATAACAATGTGTAGTAGATGTAAATCAGGCTCAAATTATAATATGATTCTATTATACTCCTGTAGTTATATATCTATTGACATTTCTGGCAATTTAAAGCTCTCAGGGGACACTAAAAGGCAGCAGGAGTAACCTCTACAAAGGAAAAGACTGGTTTTTCCTTTCATCAACATTAACACTGATCTCTGACAAACTTTAAAGCGCTTCCATACACAAAACCACAGAGAAATTGCCGTTTCTTTATCCTAGATACCTAAGAAAAAATAAGAATCTGTCTTCAGATTTTAGGTACTTTTGGAATAGAGAGCTGTTGTGAATTTAATCAGAACCCTTAAAACTTGAAAAGGTACCAGTTTTTAAAAAACCTTCAAAAATTAATCAGTACAGAAAACATGGAGGAAAAATATTAGTTGTATGATTCCACATAAAGTATACAGTGGTAATATTCATCAGATTTGCCAAATGGAAAAACTGAGTACACCTTTGGTTTAGTTTCAAGATTTTGTAATAAGTAAAATATTCGTTTGTGGCAACAAACTTGAAGGGTAAACCTATAGCATTCAAGAGCATATATCAACTTTAAAATATTTCAATATATATGGAACATGTTTACATAAATAATAGTATCTTTCATTATTTCTTTTTAATATATTAGGTATTATTCGGCAGAGCTAAACATAAAAAAATAATGAAGTCCCAGACAGTTATTGAAAGGAAGAGTTAGTTTGTTTGTTTTGAATAATTTCTTTGACTGAATAATGTTTCTGAACAATTTTATGACAATATAAATGTCTCAACATGTTTCCTATTATGTTTCTAAGAGACTATTCTGAAAGGCACTATAAATTTTAACTCTTCTTTTAATGACAGTACTATGCAACTCCCACTAGAGGGCACCATTGTAATCCATAATGGATTTTATTTTTTTTAAACAGGTTTAACTATAATTAAATCTGACAGTTTGGAAATTAATATTATTTTAACAGAAAAACAACAGAGAAAATAACTTTCTAATTAATAATATGGTATTCAGATTTTTCAATGTGAACTCAAAAGATCAATTGGAAAAATTTCTGACATTATTATAAATTATATTAAATATATCTTATATGGAAGAATGACCTTGAGATGGAGATTTCTACAATGTGCTTTTGCTTTAGCAGTATTTTTATGGGCATCTGTTAACAGATGCATGTTCATTTAACTTATTTCAAAAATGTTTTAGCATTTGAAGCCTTTTAACAGATTTCCATAATTATTTTAATCCAGTATTTTAGCTTAACATGTTCTCAAGACGGAGTGCAAGTAAATGAATTGCTAAAAGTACAAAATTAAATTTTTTTTGCTAATTGTGATTTGGTTAAATTTATTTGTGTCATTTTGTAAAACTTATTTTACAAAATTAAGCCTTTTTCCAATTATCTGTCTGCTACCTGCTCCTGCACGATTATCTTTTTTGCCTAGTGATTTAAAAATCACTTTCTTCCCTTGGTCAGAAGCAAGTGGCTACTTTCCTCTATAAAACATGACTATGTCCTTTCCCTCCCGTTCAATAAGTAGAAGGACTATATTTTTCCAAAGATCTCAATAAGTGTACCATTTTCTGAAATCTATTTTATCACTTAAGCAAGAAATACCATCTTTAATTTCACTCCTTTTATTGCCAGAATACACTGAATTCCTATAAGGAAAGTCTGTCATAAATACATTAATATGAACTACACCCTACCAGGTGTGAATATCTCATCTTGTATTATGCTTAGGACTAAGCATTTTAAGAAAATTGAAGTTTTCATGTATTTCTATAAGTTTCATAGAAATAAGTTCAGGTTCAGCATTTTATGGTATCATCTATAAGACAAAAATACCTGCTCACATTTTCTAAAAATGCTAACAAATTTGGATGTTTTTCAAATTCAATGAAAATATGTCTTTCAAATGTCATACTTACAAACCAAAAAAGTACATTATCTTCAGAATATATTTTTAGAGAAGAAAGTATACTATTAATCAATTATAAAATGAGCTCATGGCTATTTCCTCAGTTTCACAAATCCATTAGAATGATTTATAAACCATTCATTGTGCAGAGACTCAAGAAGACAGCAAAGTTTCATTCTTTAATTGGGCACAGACCCTTGCACAAAGATCACATGTTATGTTGAAAACATACTCCTTGTGCATTCAAGAGAGAACTGTTCATATCTCAAGCTATTAGTCCATATAGAATAAGCTATACTGCATGCTTGTACAAAAATGTAAATGTTTAATCCTATTGTCAAGTATCTCTAAAAAGAACAAGGGGTGGGAGGAAGGGAGGAGAAGGGGAAAGGGAGGAACTGAGTTAAAACAAGGTACACTCCAAGCTTTTATGTCATTATATATATATAATATATATATTATATATATATTGTACAAACACACATACTATTGTCATGTATATTATAAATGTTCTTCATAGGAATAAGAATTATGTCACTATACTTGCATATATTAGGAAAAAAATATATGATCCAGAAAGAGAAGCAAGGGACCAGAGGACAGGAGGAAGGAGGTGACTACGGTATATTGCTGTATTGTGTGTATCTATGAATATGTGACAACAAATGCCATCATTATGTACAACTATAATACACCAATAAAAAAGTTAAAAAAAAAATAAAAAATAGATGTCCACCAGTTTAGTAGTGTTTTCTCTTATCAGCAAAAATTATGACTATTACACCTATTTCTATTTGTAAACACTGTTTGGGTTAAAGTATTGACTACATTCCCAGTGAATTTATCAATAGGCACACTGCATTATATCACATTCCAAACAAAGAATAGTTTTCTATCATATTTTCTCATGTTGCTTTTACCTACCTAATTGAATAGGTAGAAACCTTAAGTAGGTTGATTTTTTGTTCCAGACATGAAGCAGTTAAAAGTGACATATGCGTGTGCCAGAACTTTAATAGGGCTTAACAACAAAAAGCTTCACTCCTCCACTTTCACTAGATTTTGTTGCAGTGATTTTTGTCTTGCTTAGGGCCATCCATCTGGTAATCTTGACTTGTAATACAGCTCGGTTTGTATGCCTGTTCCCTAGTGTGGTTTGTGTGTGTGTGTGTGTGTGTGTGCGCGCGCGCGTGCACACGCATACATGTGTGTATCATGCAAATACACAGATATATAAACACTATAATTGCCAGACTAAGCCAAGAATAGATAATATTAAAAGTGGAGAAGTTTCTTAGATTTATATAAATTTTACATATTATTTAAAAGAATTTCTCATTCTTAATTCTTAAACATAACTTCAGATGATAGACTTAATAGTCTAAATATTGTTCACTCAGTATTTAGAATTCTGTTCTAAAATAAAATGGATAAAAGAAGGTAAATACATAGTCAGGATTAAAACTCTTCTGCACCATGACCAGTGGCAGTATTCTCACTGGACCCAACTGGCCCTGTTTTCAATAAAACCAGAGGAAGATCCTTTCCCTGGAGTCCTGTTAGGCTGGGGCTCCTGTTAGAACTGTCATCTTCACACAAAAGGGAAAAGGGTTGGGTTTTACAAATGTGAAGCCTAATTGGGAGATCTTCATGGCTGTACCCTTGACATTTATTTAAGCCTCATCAACAAAACAGAAAATAACCATACTAATTAGCAGACCAGAACACAAATTACTGCTTGTTGGGGGTGGACTATAGTTTCACAATCTATATCAAATGTAGCTAAGTAATGGAACACAGGCTTAAAACAAGACATATTTAGATCCTTTTTCTTTTCTGTAGTACCCAGATTACAAACTTTATGTTTTTGTTTTTGTTTTTTTTTTTTTTACTTTAAAGTAACACTCTCGGAATTCAAATTTTCCTAATTCCATTTTCATTATTTGGAAAGTAGATGCAAATAAAGTATTTCACTGGGAAGTCTCACTAGAATCTATAAATGTAATGATATTGCTACAGCGGAGATCTACTTCTAAAATAGATAATCAAATGTACTAGGAACGGGATGAGTGAAGTCCATATTCATTGCTGAGATGATTTTACTGACAATAAAACAATATACACAGAAGCCTTACAAACTTACATAAAGGAGATTTGCCAGCAAAATATGGCATATATATATTACTCTTCAAATCATATACTAGATTTCAAGTCATCTGTACTTAGAATGAAGAAGATAGATTTCAGAAATTCCCACTATTTCAGAGTATAGAGGATTGTTAGTGACTCTGGGCAGGAACTACCAAGACTGAAGAAAGTCAGATGATGCCACTGCTATAAAAGACCTGGCACTCAAGATATATGTTTAGGTGTAAATGAGCACCTACCAACTACTGAGTACCTTTTCCATGGTAGATATTTTAATATAATAAATGTCTATAGCATCCCAGAAAAATGACAGGTATTGCTATTATCATTTTACAAATATAGAAAGTAAGGCTAAGGGATATTCTTTCTGGCTGAATGTTCAATCAATGCTACTACTACTTTTCTCAAAGCCAGGACCCCTTGTGATTCTAAACTCCATGCCCTTGTTTCTAACTGCCATTCCCACTCAAGCATAGCACCCAGTCCAAAGGCGTCATGGCAGTGGTTAGGTATTTAAGCTCTAAAACCAATATGTCTGATATGTCTGCTTTTGAATTCCTACTCTGTTGTTAATTTACCAAAGAACTTTGGGTGCATATCTTAATCTCTCTGTTTCCCTGTTTATAAATCTGAAAAACAGGTATAATAGTTTCCTCTCTGGTTGGATTGTTGGAAGATTTAAAAGAATCATGTAACAGACAGCCTCACTGTCTGTCTTCCCCATGCTTTCCAAGGCTGATCAAGTATCCTCTTACATGGTATCAACTCTATAAAAATTGAGGAATACAAAAAGAAGAAAGAACAGTATTATTATCTGAATCACCTAAGAGTCCCTATGGAATCTTGCTTTTAGGTCATCAAATTAAGTACATGACAAATCTTTTAAGACAATGTGGGTTATTTGAAGAATAAAATATAAAATAGGACCCGGAGCATGACTCCTTTTTGATATGTAACTAAGAGGCCAGTTTTCACAAAAGAAAGTAATGCTATTCTGTTAGTGAGCCTTACAGAAGGAAGAAAAAAAGTATATTTTAAGTTTATTTCCATTTGTGGTCTTGATTTTTTAAGTGATTCAATGCTCATGTGAGAGCTAAGTCCAGGGTTAGGAAAACTAAGCTCTTTGAGAAGGGGATTAATGAACCCAACCAATTCAAATAATAAAAACTGTACAGGAGAGACCAAATGAAGAAAACCAAATTTCTGTCTCTTAAAACAGAGATCCTGTCTCTAATAGGTAACTCCACCAGAATATGAGCTCCTGGAATACTATTTCTTCTGTGGATCCACAGCATCGTCCCTATTTCCTAGAATGATTGTGTAATTCCTGAACAACTTAAAAACATGTGCGCTATGAATCACACAGCTGTGCTTTTCTCTTCGTTTTGGCTGTTGAGGAAGGGAACAGGCTTTCAAAGCTTCTTACTCTACTTACTTTTCCTGTCCCTTCAATCTTATCTAACTAATAAATTTATTTAAAATTTAATCTATGAATATTTGTAAGATATCAAACAGGGATTTTTAAATAGGTGAATATAAATGAATAAATAAGAATTACTGTCACTGAAGTACATACTTTAAATACATTTAACTTTTACTAGAAATACCTAGTTAGAATTTTTAATATGTTTATACCATATTATATGAGGAATTAGGGTTAAGAAAATGTATCAATTTGGAAATCAGCATAAAAGAATATGTTCATGGCTCCAGCAGCAGCTCTCTATCTCTTCCATAACATACAAGACCATATTTTTATTAGATCAATGGGACTGGATCATCTCCAAAAGACTGAAGCTCCAAGGAAGCTTCCACATTATCAGACTACAAAGAAAAGGCGAAGTACGGCTCTCACCTCTTGATTTCCTTGCCCAATGTGCAGATAGGGTATTCTAAATTTATTTCCACTTTCAACCTTTTTTGTTTGTGGAAGTGGCTCAACTCTCAAGTGAGAACCAAGGCAACAACATTAGGGCAGGCTGACCTTAAACTTCTCTTCAGATTTCTGGTACAAAGATCCAGCTTCAAGGCACTTAAATATATGGATTTGCTTTTGTTTGTTTGTTCTAAGATGACTTTTTGGCAAGTGTAAGATAAAGTAACTATAAATGACAGACATCTTATGAGATACTAACAGTTCTTTAAACCTCTTTTCTGAGAATTGCTTCCCCTAATACCCTATTCACTCCTGCTGCCCTCTACTGTCCCTGGTAACATGTATTCTCCCTGACTCTCTGGCTGGAGTTTACTGAACAAAGGATTAATGCCTGGTCCAAGTGAGCTGATCACATCCTTCTATAAGAAATTGGATTCTAGAATTCCTCTCCATTGCTAGTAGTGGCTACTTCAACTGAGGACCTGCAAGATGCATGTTAGGGGCACAGAGAAGCAAAACACAACAGAACAGGCCAGGTGCTGCAGGGGGAGGGGAAACAGATATTCATCCCTGACAGCTCTTCCATTTCCCAGTTCTAATTCTACCAGAGGCCTACATGTATTCTTTACTTAAATGTTGAAGAAATACCTGTATCCTTGGATCAAGTTTTGACACTGTCATATTTGATTTGTGCAAATTTGCTAACATTAAATTTTAAATAAATAATACAAAGGATTAGGACAATTTCAATTTGAATATACCATATTCTGCTTTTAGAAATAAGCTGCTGGCCACAAACAGGCTATTATTTCACAGCAATATAACTATCAACTCAAAAAAAGTAAAATTAGCATTATTAGTATAAATTCTGGAAGACCTGGGGAAAAAAATTAAGAATAGAAAGTAACAAGGAAAGAATTGCTAGAGGGACACAAATTTACCTTCTTGATAAGTAGATACATGAATCTAAAACTAAACAATCAAATTTTAGTGAAAGAAAAAAATATAAGCACAACCTTAAATTATAATAAATATTAGGCAACAAATGTTTGGACACATATGCATATACATATATATGGACCCATTAATATAATAGAATATATATTGGGTATACAGGCTTCCTGAAACTCAAATATTTATTACTTAAAAAGTAAAGATCATTTTAGACACTATTAATACCTGCATCATAATTCTAAATATTTTAAAAATTCCTATATAAAAGCAGAAATACTTTTGTGGGGTGGTGATGAATGACATTGTTCCGTAGTTTATGATTGTGTTTTTGTTTATTTCCATTTTTTTATTGATACATTATAGCTGTACATAGTGGTGGGATTTGTTATTACATATTCATATATGCACATGATGTAACAATAGAATTCTTAAAAGAATAAGCCCTACGTCTCTTAATTCTTCTTAGAGCCATCACTTATGTCATGTCTGCTTGAAAATCCGTATAATGTTAACTAACAAAGGTAGATAACTTAGTGATATGACAACAAATGACAGCAAGAAGATTGAGTACAAGTGTACCGGATATGCGACCTGTTATTGTATAGAGTTTTCTATAACCTAGTACAGTTTTTGACCACAGTTGCTAATGTTTTATTGTTTATTGGAGATCTGCTGAGAAAGCAGCTTTTAAGTGTGCTCACTGCACTCCAAAGTAACTGAGAGGGTAATGGGCATGTTAATTGGCTTGAGTAGAGTAAACATTTCATCATGATATAAAAATATCAGACTGTAAGCCCAAAGTGTATACAGTTAAAAAGAAAATTTGGTTTCTAGGAATTAACAGAAAATCAAGAACAGAAATAAAACACTAATTTTGTAACTAAATTGTTAGAAATGATATACCCTGTCAGAGCAAAGGAATATTTTAAAATATGAAAAAAATGACAATAGTTTAACTTAAAACTGACATTTAGGAACTTAATGTTTTCTTTTCATCTTCAAGCATCCTATGGGTAACAAAGATCTCATTTTATTTTCATAGAAAAATCTTCTTGCCATGGCAAATGTGATCTAAATGATTACTAAGTCAGTATATGTTCTACAAAAGTTTTTTATAACGTTAAGAGTTGAAAAAGCAAGAATTTAACATATTGGTGATAAGAACCAGATTAATCAACAGCAAACCCATCATTAGTTTACAAGTTAATGTTCTTCCGCTAATAATAGTGATCAGGAAAGCTTTTCATACATATAGAATAATTACTTTATTGAAGAGCTCATTTACGTCACACAAACACTAAAAATATACTGCAATTAAGCAATTCTAACACACAAAATATCAGTTTACTAAATGGCTGGAGAAACTACTTAATATGTTACAGAAACAAACCCATGAGAATAGAGATTTTTTTTTAATTTTTCCTTCTATATAAACACCTGATACCTAGAAAAGTACCTGGCACATAGTAGGTGTTAAAACGTCAATGAATGCCACAATGCTATGACCCTAGCAATCAACAGTAATAATCGTAACAGAAAACATACATATTCATGGAGACTGAACAATACTCTATTAAATGAAGAATGGATCCAAGAAGACATGAGAGAAGTAATCCAAAAATTGGATTACTCTTGGAAGAGAATGAAAAGGAAGACACAACATATCGAAACCTATGGGACAGCATGAAAGCTTTCCTAAGGAGAAAATTTATAGCACTGAGTGCCCATATTAAAAATGAAGAGAGATCCAAAATAAGCTTATGCTTAATCTCAAAGCCCTTCAAAAGGAAGAACAATCCAACCCCAAGCCAAGAGAAGACAGGAAATAATCAAGATCAGAGCTAAAATCAATGAAATTGAGAACAAAAAAACAATAAAAATAATCGATGAAACAAAGAGCTGGTACTTTGAAAAAATAAACAAGATAGTCCACTAGTGAGTCTAACCAAGAGAAGGAGAGAAATGAGTAAATCAATAAAATCTCCAATGAAAAGGGAGTAATCACCACCAACCCCCATGGAAATCCAACAAATTATAAGATCATACTTTGAAAACCTATACTCCTCCAAATTTGATAATTTGGATAAAATGGATAAATTTCTTGACACATATAACATCCTTAAATTGACTCAGGATGATACTGAATTCCTAAATAGCCCAATCACAGGCACTGAAATCCATATCGCAATTAAAAGTCCACCAAAGAAGAAAAGCCCAGGACCTGCTGGCTTCCCTGCTGATTTTTACCACACCTTTGAGGAGGAACTAACACCTCTCCTTATTATTTCAAAAAATTGAAAAGGAGGGAATGCTCCCATCCACTTTTTATGAAGCAACCATAACTCTGATACCAAAACCTGACAAGGATACATCAAAAAAAGAAAACTACAGTCCAATATCCCTGATGAACTTGGATGCAAAAATCCTTAATAAAGTACTAGCAAACCGTATTCAAAAATTTATAAAGAAGATAATCCATCATGATCAAGTGGGCTTCATCCCAAGTATGCAGGGCTGGCTCAACATATGCAAAACAATTAACGTAATCCACCATTTAAACAGAACCAAGGACAAAAACCATATGATCATCTCAATGGATGCAGAAAAGGCCTTTGATAAAATCCAGCACCCTTTTATGTTCAAAACTCTAGAGGAGATAGGGTTCAAAGGATCATTTCTGAACTATGTAAAGGCTATATATGTTAAGCCCTCAGCTAGTATAATACTAAATGGAGAAAAGCTGAAAGCATTTTCACTAAAATTGGGAACAAGACAAGGCTGTCCACTCTCACCATTTTTATTCAATATTGTTCTTGAAACCCTAGCTGGAGCAATTAGGCAAGAGAAAGAAATCAAAGGGATAAAAATAGGAAGAGAGGAAGTCAAACTCTCTTTTTGCTGATGATATGATCCTGTATTTGGAAGATCCAAAAAACTCCATCAGTAAACTGCTTGAACTCATAAACAGATTTAGCAAAGTGGCAGGATACAAGATCAATACACATAAATCAACAGCTTTCCTATACACTAATAATAATAGGACTGATGAAGAAGTCAGAAAATCAGTCCCATTTAAAATATCTTTGAAAAAAGTAAAATACTTGGGAATTAACCGTACAAGGGAAATCAAAGATCTCTACAATGAAAATTATCGGTCATTGAAGAATGAAATCCAAGACAACCCAAGAAGATGGAAAGATGCCCCATGCTTTTGGTTAGGCAGAATTAATATAATAAAAATGGCCATTCTACCAAAAGCTTTATATAGATTTAATGCTATCCCTATAAAGATACCTATGTCATAATTTACTGACATAGATAAAGCAATTCTCAAATTCATTTGGAACAATAAGAAACCTAGAATTGCCAAAACACTACTAGGCAAGAAAGATGAAACAGGCGGTTTTGCCATACCAGATTTAAAACTATAGAGCCGCAGTAACAAAGACAGTATGGTACTGGTATCAAGACAGGAAAGAAGACCAATGGAATAGGATAGAAGACCCTGAAACAAACCCTCAAATCTTTAAACATCTGATTTTTGACAAAGGGGGTCAAAATATCACATGCAGAAGAGACAGCCTTTTCAACAAATGGTGCTAGACAAACTGGACAGCCACTTGCAGAAAGTTGAAATTAGACCCCTATCCTTCACCTTGCACGAGAATCAAATCAAAATGGATCAAGGAGCTAGGAATTAAACCAGCTACCTTGCAACTGATGGAAGACAAATAGGTCCAACACTTCAGCATTTGGGAGTAGGCAAAGACTTTCTCAACAAGTCTCTTAAAGTGAAGGAAGTAAAGTCAAAAATCAGTGAATGGGATGCCATAAAGCTAAAAAGCTTT
>PVKS010014132.1:0-49072 GCA_004027875.1 Aplodontia rufa | reverse complement strand
CTCTTGCCTAATTGCTCCTGCTAGGGTCTCAAGAACAATATTGAATTAAAGAGGTGAGAGTGGACAGCCTTGTCTTGTTCCCGACTTTAGTGGGAATGCTTTCAGCTTTTCTCCATTTAGTATTATAGTAGCTGAGGGTTTAGCATATATAGCCTTGACTAAGTTCAGAAATGGTCCTTTGAACCCCATCCTTTCTAGACTTTGAGCATGCTTTGATACCTCCCAGCTCACTTTCACCTGCCTTCCTACTCTGAAGTTGCTGTGTAGATTTTTGCTCCATATTTTTACTCTTACTGTAAATATCCCTAACAATATATGGTATTGCTTTGTGTACTTTTAATGTCTATTAAAGATATATACATCATATATATCTTTCAACACTTAATGTCACTTGTTAACCATCATGAATTTGATAGCTGTCTGCATTAATATGTGTGGATTTCATTCATCCTTTTACTTCCCTTATTGTTTTTAGCAGTACAGATAATATACTTTCATATCACTTTCACTGCAAAGTATAATATCTTTCAGTGCCCCATATTTAACTATTTCTCTAACTCTTGGACATTCAAGTGGTTAAATCTTTCATTACTTTTCTAATAAGTTCCTGAAATTATTATTGCTGGGTATAAAGCTATGTACATTTAAAAATTCTTTCTACATATGTACTCCTGCATCAATGTGTAAGAATGCATTTTGTAACTTCATATGTGAAAAATGTGTAACTTTAATTTTTAATCATTTGATTAATGTAATCTGTCACTTTAATTATTAATCACTTGTATTTCATTTGTAACTTGCTTATGTATTTCCTTTGTCCATTTTTTCTGTTTTTTAACTGTTTTTTTACCCTCCTGTATTAAAGTCATACTTATAAATCCAACCCTTTGACCTTTTAACTATTTACCATAAATAATTTAGAAATTTATGTAGAAAAATCTATCAATTTCTTTTTCATGGTTTCTGTCTTTGATATCCAATTTTAAAATATTTTGTACACACTTTTAGATCTTTAATTTTTACGAAAGTGTTCATCTTATTATAAAGTCAACCTATGATGACCTTTGATCTATTGCCCTGTAGGCCAGTATAACCATACTCTTTACTTAGCTTAGCATTTGATTGGGTGGTAAAGGTGGAACCAGTTCATGGCTAACTAACTATTGAGGAAGGTAAGGGTTTTCTCATAATTTCTTTACAATTTGGTTGTTATTTGTATAGACCTAAAAGATATGAACCTACTATCCAATTTGCTATCAAGGGAGCAACTATTAAGAGTCAAGGAAACTTCAGATACAAGACAGTCTTAGCACATCTCTTTACTCTTTTACTCTCATAAAGTACCTGCCACAGGTTGAGCATCCCTAATCTGAAAATATGAAATCCTCTACTCTAATATCTGACACTTTTTTTAAGCTGCAATACGATTCTTCAAGGAGATGATTCCACATTGACTCTCATATGATAGATCATAGTCAAACTACAGGCACACTAGAAGTATATTAAATTACCTTCAGGCTACATGTTAAAAATATATGTGAAACACAAATTTCACACTTCAGTTTGGGTCTCATCCTCAAGATATTTCATTAGGTATACTGCAA
Source organism: Aplodontia rufa (assembly GCA_004027875.1). Classification (NCBI taxonomy): domain Eukaryota; kingdom Metazoa; phylum Chordata; class Mammalia; order Rodentia; family Aplodontiidae; genus Aplodontia; species Aplodontia rufa. Next base: position 47,468 of record PVKS010014132.1, on the reverse strand, counting down.
AATATAAAAAATACAAAATCTGAAATATTTCTGGTGACAGGCTCTTCAGATAGGAGGCACTCAACCTGTAATAGATTATGGAATTTAAATAATTATTTCAATCATGCAGTATTTTGACATGATCTTTTCCCCTGTCTTCTTATGAGATTGATTAAGGCCTAAAGAAATGCTTTGCTTTCCTCTGAGGCCAATACTGCATCATACTTTTTTGAATATATTAACATATATATATATGTGTGTGTGTATATATATATGTGTGTGTGTGTGTGTGTGTATAAACAGAAGAAAGTTTTTAAGAAGGGAGAAGTTTCACCTCTGAACATAACCATGCTATTTGAAAAAATAATGGAAAATGAAGGATTATGCTTACTTTAATTGATTTCTATATCTGAACATACATGTCTTAAGAGAAGACTATTAGCAGCCAGGAATGATAGCAAACACCCAGGGGTTCAGGAGGCTGAGGTAGGAGGATCACAAGTTCAAAGCCAACCTTGGCAACCTAGTGAGGCTCTAAGCAACTTAGCGAGACCCTGTATCAAAATAAAATATAGAAAGGGCTGGGGATGTGGCTCAGTGGTTAAGTACCACTGGGTTCAATCCCTGGTACCCCCAAAAAATTATACAAGGAAAATTTTTTGTGAAATTTTATGCAAAGTTCTTTGTTTCTGATATTTCTGTCTATGCTTAAGTGCTCTATGCTGTGAAAGAAAATACAGTTACATAAAGCACACATATCAAAATATACTTGTACATGAGTTCTGTGATAATGTATTTTATAGTAATATATGAATAATAATTATTCTTATAAGCAGAAGTAATGATTGCCCCTATGCAAAGTTAAGGGTTAAAGAGCAAAGAAATGGTTTTGGAATATTTTGATATATTATGTCTACATATACATACATATATTAAAATACGCAACAGTATTCACATTTCCCATATGTCTTTTAAATTTGTATATTGTTAGTTATGTCTTGTTATCTCCATTAGAAATAGTAAAGTGTGACCGCAATGTTAAATCTAAGAAAACTGGATTCAGAGACCAAAAGAAAATCATCAAGTGCTAATGAACCTTCAGTGAGTCTCTTGGTCTACTTCTCAGCCTATAGATATGGAAATCCTTGAATAACTCCAGGGAGTTATCCTTCTTATTCTTATAGACCTCTACAGATGGAGGGTTCATGGTCTCCTTCGGTGGACTATTTCAATGCTTCTTGCAGGTTTTTATATGCTGAGGGGTTTGGGAAGAAGGGTTTTGGTGAAATGACAGTGCTCTTCACATACAGTTCATTCCCATGGCAAGTGAATTGGAAATCGCTATCCTTAGTCTCCGAAGGTGACTCTTCACTATTAAAAATCAACAACTGTCTAAATTCAGGCTGGGTATGGTGGTGCATCCCTGTAATCCCGGTGGCTTGGAAGGCTGAGGCAGGAGGATCACAAATTCAAGTCCAGACTTAGCAACGGAGTGAGACCTTCTTTCGAAATAAAAGAAAAAGAACTGGGGATGTAGCTCAGTGGTAGGGTGCTTCTGGATTCAGTCCTTAGTACCATATTAAAAATAAATAAATAAATGTACAGTAAAATAGGCTAAGAACCTAATGTATTCTCCATCTCTAGAATTTTTCAAGCGAAGATCAAATGCTCTTCCATTGGGGGTGTTGGGAGGGTACTCACTGGTGAAATGATTGGGTGGATCAGCACTTAAAGTACCTTCTGCTCTAAAGTTTTATGATTGAATTACATTAATCTTTCCAGAGTATATATACTTTTCAATCCCTCCTTCTTACGAAGCTACTGGAGGATTGAGCTTTGGAAAAATACGGAGTAAATAAATGAGAGAAATGTAGGGTAAGGAAAGATGGGTTGGATAAAGAACAATGAAAAGACATTTCCATTGCTGGCTTAGAGAAACTGGTCTAGATTGGGGCCAAGGATGGAGCGCTCCAGGAGGTAGGACAGGCCCTTCCTAAAGTTGTGTCGTGGAAGATCCACATGCCAAAGAATACAGGTCCTCTAGGAAGGACTCTCAGCAGCTACTCCCAGTTAGCGGCAAAGAGAGAGTGAGGACTTTGTCCTCCAACTGCAGGGAACTGAGTGTTGCCAACAGCCTGAATAAGCTTAGAGGAAGGAAGCTAAGCTTCAGACAAGATTGCAGCCCCGGGGACACCTCAAATTCAGCTCAGAGATGTCCTGAGCCAAGGACACAGCAAACCCAGCTTCTGACTCACAGAAACTGAGAAAATACACTAATGGTGTCGCAAAGAGCTAAGTTTGCAGTAATTAACCAAGCAGAAATAGAAGGAAAATAGAGCCACTCCCAGCTTCCCCTGGAAACAGCCACAAACCATCAAGATTCAGTTCAAATGTTTATCTCCTTCATTTTATCCTGATTTCTCCATTCAAAAGTGATCTCTCCGTAAATCTCCGTGGGACTCTGTTTCTCTCTGATGGCAGTCCTTACTCTTCTCATAGCTATTAGTGCTCATTGTGCCTTCTGAATTTTTTTTTTTTTAAAGAGAGAGGGACAGTGAGAGAGAGAGAGAGAGAGAGAGACAGAGAAAGGGAGAAACAACTTTATTTTTAGTTTTTCACATGGCTTTTATTGCTCCAACACTTAGTTGTGTATGTGGTGCTGGCCAGGCAAGCACCGAAACCGCTGAGCCACCGCACCAGCCCCATACCTTCTGAATTTTAAAGTTCCTTGAAAACATATCTGACTCTGCCTGTGAACATACTCATGGCTTTCAGAGAACCATTGAGCCAAGTATTCACTTCTGTCACCAAGTCCATGCTGCTCAGCCATCAAAGAGCTGAAGTTTTAGCCTCACCCCGATTTTTCTTGTGCTCATGAGCAGCGTCCCATAACAGCACAATCGCAGAATCTTATGGACTGACTCTTCCTAAAGCTACAACCCAAAAGGCAAATCCTTTTGTCAAAGAGAAAGCACCATGCATGTTCATCATATTTAAAACCCAACTTTGAAAGTCATTCAAAACAGATTTGTGGGTTTGAAAATTTGCGGAGAAGCCCTAGGTAGCCTTGTGAGTGACCCAGGACACTGGTTTTTGCTTTCCAGATGTGAGGTTTGTTTGCACCTGTACCCATCCACAAGTGTCACTTCCTTTTCCCTAACACTGCAGGTTCTCACACCTGTATGAGCTCAGGTTGGTTTAAATAATAAATAATGAGGAACCCAGACTCAGAAAAGAGCTTCTCTTTTGGCAGTGGAAACATTACGGCCAGACTTGGTTAATTGAAATCATGCATCGAACCAAGTTGCCACTCTGATGTGATCTGACAAAAATGATCATAGGATAAAATTGCCTCTTGCTGATCCCCACCTATCTTACATTTCAGCTTGCAGAAAGATTGAAGCAAACTGCTCCAATTTACTGCTCCCGACCTGCTGATAATGGACACTTTGCTGTGCACTCTCCCTTCATTACCGCTCAGGTCAGGGCTGTTAACAGGGACTCTTGCCACTTTTGACAGATAGTCACTACCAAGATGAATGGCGGTAGCCACATGACCACTTAGGACCAGGCCTTCCCTCTCCAGCACCTTCAAAATGCCTTTTTTTTTTTTTTTATAAAAAATAAAATAAAATAAAAGACCACAGTTCACTGTTTAACTCTTTATTAACTAGGAGAATCAATAGTCTCCAGGCATCCATGACCTGGTGAGTCTTTTACTGCAGTACAGCAACTATTTCAAAGCTACCACTTAACAGCATTGGAAAAAGAAACTTTCTAGTGAAGCTGTTTTTGTACATTTTGTTCTATTGGGGGCAGAAATTGGGCTGTGAATTGAGTGCTTTGAAGGAGGGAGGTTATTAGCCAAAAGTCTCAACTGTGTTAAACCCTATGAAGAAGTGGCTACTTGTGTGAGTTAAATGGGCTTATTTAAGAATAAAGATTATTTATTAGGGAAAATAGGCTATTTTTAATACCACACAGATTAATGGAAGCTAAGAACCTCATTCTTCACCTATTCAATTGTTCATAAACAGCCCTTCATGAACTTTTCAACGTCAACATTTCCAAATTATTATACTTATTTTTAGAAAGAAAAAAAATGAGGGATGAGAAGAATGCATATATTGGTCCGTGCTATTTTCTTAGATAGTGCTTAATGAATAAATTCCAAGAGCAAGTTTAAGAGAAACAGAGTACCTATGTTTTATATTCCTTAAGGCTTATAACTTAACTCTGTATATAAACTAAACACAATTTATATAATGCTTTAGCTTATATGTAATTCCTGATATGCCCATTCTCTTTTTGCATTTGACAAAGAGTCAAATGAGCTTTCACAACTGCTATTAGATTTACATTGCATTGTCTAATTCACTTTGCCTCATGAAATTAGATGAACTATTAAATACCATGATCTGTTATTCACCATTAAAATTAATTGATTTTTCATGTCACTTTAGTACTAATGAATTGTCTAGAGATAGTCTCATAAACTGCATAGTAAAGTGGGAAAGCTATTTCATTCCCCATCATTTCTAGTAAGGTTGAGCAGGGCTATGACTTTGCTGGGTTTTCTCTTAGCAGAAATCTCAAAAACATAATTATTCTAACACCGTTATTTTTATTGCTTTACAATCATGCTTGCAAATGATGTAGCTATATTCAATAATTATACTCCATGGTTCAAAGCCACATTTGTGAAAAAGGTTTTGAAGATGCAGAGGACACTTAACCATTGTCCTGGGAAAGGTTAGTCTGTCATATGAGGACTTTTCCAGGTACATTATTGTGCTACCATCAGGATAATATAATTTGAATGGGAATAGCATTAAGAAGAAATAAAACATGACCAAATACTAATTGTTATAAAAGTAAATACATGGGTAGCATTTTTATTGTTACCTGAAAAAAAAAAAACCCTTTTTGACATTTTGGTTCGAAGACTACTTGGCTGTGTGATGATGACACCTCATGATTATTGAAACTGTATTATGTGCCAGGCATTGTGCCATACATTTTTTAAAAGCATTGTTTTTATTCCATATTTAATTTGCTCCCATAAAATGGCATTTATACTTTTCTTATGGGTGGGGAAACTGAGGGATATGAACACTAAGCAACTTATCAAAGTTCACATAATTAGTAACAAAGGACTTGGGATGTGAACCAAGGCTGTTGTACTCCAAGGTCAAATTCCTAACTATTATACCCTGTTGCCTCTTTGATCCTGCCAAAGAATCACTATCACTTGACCTAGATAGATTGAGAAGGGTGTTTAACTAATTTTGCACCATTTTTATCCTTTTAGTATTTATTAAAAATACGATCCTGTTGGGCATTGTGGTGCACCCCTGTAATCCCAGTGGCTCTGGAGGCTGAGGCAGGAGGATCACAAGTCAAGGCCAGCCTTAATAATTCAGCAAGACCCTAAGCCACTTAGTGAGACCCTGTCTCAAAATAAAAAACAAAAAGGGCTGAGAATATGGCTCAAGAGTTAAGTGCCCATGGGTTTAACCACAGGTACCAATAAATAAATAATTTTAAAAATCCTGAGGCTTGAGTGTAGCTCAGTGGTACAGCACATGCTTTGCATGCCCTGGGTTCAATCCCCAGCAATAATAGCAATAATAGTAATAATAATAATACTTCCATTTATAAATATTTGGTTTATTCAAGGAAAAATATTACTGTTTTTTAAAAATATTTTCTAATATCAAAAAATTTTTCCATGTACATGTTAATAAATGGTAAAACTCTGGACTTAGTGACATGCCCTATTAAGACCTGAAAAGTGGGCAGCAGGAAACCCATATATATCAGGAAACCCATATACATCCATATATATTCTGATGAAATCTTGAAATACGAAAAGACAGGCCAATAACATCTGGTCTGAATGAGTGGATAACATGTCATGGTTTGCCATGGACTGTTCTGGATTTTACCAGTGTTCCTAACTTAGGTACTTAAAGATCACCCTTTTCTTCTCAATATTGTCTCATATTTGATAAATTGTACATTATTGAGTTATCCTAATTTTAAGGTAGAGGTTATTTTGTTAGTTAGCAACCTCAGCTGTAAATCACATCTTCCAGAGTTCAACAAGGCTAACATGGAGTGAGCTACAAATATTTCAGTATGTTGAACCAGAGAAGAACCAATGGACCTACCATGCTTCACCTCTTTCCTGTCCTTTTCTAATACTTCCTCTATGTTTGGTAACTGTGATGGTCTTTTTGATGTGACAACTTGGATAAGCAATGGTCTCCATATTTCCAATCAAACACTCGTCTACGTGTAGTTATATGATTCGAGTTCATAATCAGTTGACTCTAAGTGAGGGAGTGTATCCTAGACAATCGGGTGGGCCTGATTTAATTGCAGAGTGAAGACTTCCATGAAGAAGAGATTTCACCTGTGGACATCAGCTTCCACCTGTACCCTTGAGTTCCAGCCTGTCCTTCCTAACGCCTACCCTGTGGATTTCAGACTTGCCAGGCCAGCCTCCACAACCACATAAGCCGATTCCATGCTTAGTATACATCTCTTAGTATATATCTTTTACTGGTTCCATTTCTCTGGTTGAATCCTGCCTGACCTAGTCTTTAACGCTTGTTGAAGTCTTGTTTCAAATAACTCACATGGTCCCCCAGATCTCTCTAACTGAATGTCTAGGTAATGACTATGACTCTCTGCCTCCTCTCTCTTCTTTGCAGACTACCATCACAACCAGATTAATGCTTCTAGAAAATCATATAGGGACTTTTCCAGGTGTATTATGGTGCTGCTATCATGGAATCACTGGAAGGGCTAGAGATGTGGACTCTTATCTGAGCCTGAAGATTTGGCCCACCGTGGAAACTGTCTGCATTGTCACAATGAGAAATGTTTTGAATCGACCAAATTACCTGGAACTTTGATCCTAGGATTAGGAATCTGTTGCTTGCCATGGTTACCGCATCTACCTCTCAAGTCCATGAAACTAGTGGCTGGTCACTGAGAAACTGCTCCAGGAAACCAACATCTCCATGATGACATTTCCAGCAGAAAACTGGTGAAGCGGCAGGAAGTTATCCTATTCTTCCTTCTGTCTTCCAAGCCTGTGATGAATGCATCCCACTGGTGTTCAGAACTCCAGCTGCAAGGGATTCTGGGAAACAGTCCATTTAGCTTGCTAGCTGCCCCTGGTACAAGGAGGATCATGAGAAGGAGGTTGATGATGCTGAGCGTCACATTTTCCATTGCAGTTGATTTCCTTTAGCCTGAAAAGCTTTTATGCCTATTTTACTCAAATAAGGATTACTTAGGTTAATAAAATCTCAGTGTTCTTAATTCTTAGTGTAAATATGAGCACATATAGGTGTTTCACATGTATAATCAACCTTCGGTATCCATGGATTCAACCAACCACGGATCAAAACTATTTTTTAAAAAATTTCATCTGTACAAAATGTGTAGATTTTTTCCTAGTCACGATTCCCTAAAAATTATATATTTTGTTGCTATTAGGTTTAAGTAACCTAGAGATGATTTTAAAGTATATGAGAGGACGTGCATAGATTAAATGGAAATGCTATGCCATTTTATATATGAGATTTGAGCATCTGCAAATTTTGGTATCCATGGATTAGAAGGGGGTGGGGCCAGTCCTGGAACCAATCGCCTAAGGATACCAAGGGACAACTGTGTATGTTGAATGAGTGGATGAAACACAGTTATAATTTATTCATTTATTCTGACAATCATAAATTGATTTAATTGCCATAAGTAAAAATTTGTCCAACTAATTATAGAAATTACATACCATAAAGTGCCAGTACCATACTTGCAAGTAGAAGGCACTCAATAAATATTTGTTGGATGTATGAATATACTGCTGTCAGAGAACAGGGCCTGCTCTTCTTCGAGACTCAAATAGACCTGCATAGCCAACATTAATGATGCTCTGGGGCGCTAAACCATTGGACTGGAAGGTGATATTTACTTTTTCATATTACAGAAACCCATGATATAAATATTGCCTCTTTGTATATTTGATTTCCTAGGAATCATTTTTCTTGGGCATATCCTCCTGAAATTACAGCTTAATGGGAGCAAATTAATGCAAGAGTGATTTTATTTTTTGAACAAACATTACATTTCATGTAAGAAGACTAAAAGTAAAGGAGATTTATCTAAGATCCTGTTCCTGATCATTTGTGTTGTGTCTGGAAAGGCAGATAAAACCTGAGCGAGAGAAGTGGAGGTATCATGTGATGTATTCAAAGCAAATTAAAAAAAAATTAAAAAGAAAGGAAAAACTACCAGAAAGAATGGAAAGATGGCCTTTGAATAGATGGGATAAAGTTCCACAAGAGAGTTGTAGTTAAAATACGCTTCATTCCTCTGTATTCCACCCCCACACAAGTGATATGCTATTCATGTATACTGTGCCTCTTGAGCAATTTTCAATAAATGGAGAGAAAGGAATACTGTGGAATTGAATAATTTGACATCTGTGTCATGGGCACTACAATGAGAAGTCTCACAATCTGCTGTCTACAGGAGAATAAGCCACACTTCAGACATTCTGTACTTAAAAATGCCACCGTATCGGTCTATGGCGGGTGAGTTGTCACTGGAGAGGCTGGCTTCTCTGTTATTCTTCTTATATTAAGGACATCATTATACTTTCAAGTAGTTTTCCAACCATTTCCTTAGGAATCCTCATTTATTAAATTAGTTTAATTTTAATTTTTTTAAAAAAATAGATTTCTTTTCTCTTAACCTTCAACTACTATAATAATATCTACATTTTTCCAAAAGAGGTCCTGGATGAGAAATTCTCCTTGCAGTAATCTCACTATGTTAACATTTTCATAACAACCTGAAATACTTCTAGCAGTAAGAAATATAGTATGAACTTATGACACTCCTTCTAAGGGTTCCTCAACTTTGGTACTAAGAGCATTCCATACTGGATAATTGCTTGTTGTGTGGGCCGTCCTGTGCATTGCTACATGTTCACAGCATCCTGGCTTCTACCTATTGGTTGTCCAGTAATGATGCCCCATCCCTTGCTGTGATGTGATCAACAAAACCATCTCTAGGGCTGGGGCTGTAACTCTGTGGTAGAGCCCTTCCCAAGCAAGTCTGAGGCCCTGAGTTCTATTCCCAGTACTGGGGAAAACAAAAACACCTCTAGACATTGCCAAATAGGGCTTGGTCAGGAAAACTGCCACTAGTTGAGAATCATTGTTCTAACTCACGGTCAAAACTTTTAGTGGGCAAATAGCTGTTGCTAGAAAGTAGAACAATCAAGGATATATCTTCAAAGGATTAGAGAAGATCATTTACTTCCTTGTTTTTTTTTTTTTTTTTTGCTTGTTTGTGTGTGTGTGTGTGTGTGTGTGATCTAAGACCTGGCATGCTTAACTCAGTTTAAAGGAACTGAAAACGCTAATTTTTCATTATTTGAAAAAGACAAATCTGGGATGGCTGATACCCATCCAACATTTGGTTATTATATATATCTCTATAGAACATAATATTTATATTTCAATGTTTCACTGAAGCTTTATTGAACTTTTGTTTTGATCCAAAACTGAGCTGATGCAGTGGCAGAAGTATGAGTCAATCTCAGCTTAGTAGAGGAGGGAGCCAGCATGGAGCAAAAGACATGACACAAAAAAGACCTCGAATACTGAGTCTTTGTGTCTTCCTTTTAAAACACTTGGCGAGTCAGGCACCATAGTGCATGCCTGTAATCTCAGCAGTTCAGAAGGCTGAGGCAGGAGGATTGCAAATTCAAAGGCAGACTCAGCAACTTAGCAAGACACTGCCTCAAAATAAAAAATAAAAAGAGCTGGGGATGTGGCTCAGTGGTTAAGTACCCCCGGGTTCAATCTGGAGTACCAAGACACACACACACACACACACACACACACACACACTGCCACCAGCACTACCACCACCACCACCATCGTCCAAAAACATGTGGTCAGTGGATTATGAAATGCTTTGCTAGTAAAAGAAAAGAAAACATTAATAACTTCTGGCACATTCTGTCCTCACACAGGTACCGACCACTTATTGCTGTGCGCCTTTAATGTCTTAACTGACTGATTCAGAAAGAATTTTATGTTAACGTATTGCAACTTGGTTTAAAAGTGTTTGCAAAGCCAAGAGATCTTTAATTCTCAAATTTCTTTGGAAAAAAAAAATTGTATTCAAATTAGTTCCAGTGCTTGGAAACAGGAAATTCTTAATTGTTTTTAACCTTCTATGCCAAAGGAGCCTCAAAATAGATAGTAGTCAAACAAATGACACCTGACCTGTGGGCAAATTAGAATTTAGCATGTAGGAGATGTGTTAGGGTGTAGGGCACTGAGTTTTCAGTAAGGACAATAGAAAATAGAAGTGGATTTAGCGTGTTTGGGAATCATCTGTGTACTTCTTTTATGGGAGGGGGCTTTTGGAGCAATACTGGGAGGTCAAACGCCTCAACATCCTTTCAAAGAAATCTCACACAGCTGGGGTGCATAGCAGAAATGCCCCTGAGGCCTGTGGCTTCCTTACTTCATATGGAAGAAGCCCTCCTTCTGATTCCATTAGGGAACGAGTCCTTTGGTTAACCTGGTGAGAAAGCAAATATTGATTGGCACCTGCTAATTCTAGTTGTTGGAGCTACAGCAGTGAACAAAACAAACCAGATCTGTACCCTCATGGAACTTACATTCCAGTAAGGACTAAACAGAGCCAGCATTTTGAACTCTTCCTATGGGTTGAATACGATTTCAAGTCTTTTATGTGCATTCTTCCAATGCTGTCACAACTCTGTAGTGTAAATACTGTTAGTATTCCAGTTTTACAGGTGCTGGAACTGAGGCTCAGCAAGTTGCCTAAGTTACTCAGGGTACCTGGACTGTCTAGCCAGCTGCTGCAACCACTCCATCATCTTTCAGGCAGGAGGACAGGATTGCTAGCAGATGGCAGGGTTGAGTTCGTTCTGCATTTGGAGACTGTGGTGCCAATGTTGTAATGCCTAAATGTAATCAAACTGAACTTCTTGCGTGTGTGCTGCCTGTGTCCAAAGGCCAGGGTGTAAAACAAGCTCCCTTGTTCTTTCTTGATCTGTGCTGAGCTGTACTCACTGTGCTTACATAAATTTGTTCCTGTGAAAGTCTTTACCAGGGAACTTAATCTGCTCATTCTGTGCCCCGGCATCAAGCTTTTGTTCCTGGAGCTCAGTCTCTCTCAAAGAACCTGTTTATCAGGAAGTAGCAGAGCAGCACAGAAAGTTTTATGTGATGTAGTTCATAGTGGAAAGAGTCCAGGAGGGAGCATTCTGGGGCCATAATGCAGAAGCTGCGATGACAAGATGACAAAAACAACCACATGTGCAAAAACTAAGTTACCCAAATAAATATACACACTTGCCCATTTCGTATCCAATAATAACAGCGAAAATGGCCCCACATGCCAGATGTATAAGTTTGCAGTGAGAACAAAGGCAGCTATAAATATTCCAAGGAACCAATAAAAAGAAGAAGATGAAGAAGAAAAGAAAAAAGAAAAGAGAAGAAACCAGGAGTGGTTAGCTCTCCAGTGTAATGGGCTCCATAAAAGCTTTTATTGTTAAGGGAGTTACTTTACTAAGAGCTATATGAAGAAAGCTGAATGAATGTGAAAAATTGCATGCAATAACCTGAGCCGAAAGATGATTATCAACCTCCGAATCCTGTATTTTGGAGCAAGTCACTGCTGCTATTAGAAGATTGCCATTGTAGTTAAAGAAAAGATTGTTTGGTACTTTCCTCCCCCTTCTCGGTAAACAGAAAGTCAATACAGGCTTCTCCTCTGTGCTAGCCCATTTATGTGAACAATTATTTTAAAGATGTAATCGAATCTCACAGTGTTTCCGAAAGTCTAACTCCTGTGAACTTTTCCAGCACAGTTCTACACATCCAGCTTTCCAAACCAAGAACTGAGTTATTTCCCGCATATACGGCTTCCCTCCCCATCTGCCTTCCACCCTCCACCCCCTATTCTTCAGCCATCTGTTTATTTTGTCCTTGGCTATTGACAGGGTAGTGGGTGACATGGAAGGGAGTTGACCCATCTGCGCTTCATCCATACAAAAGTCAGCCAACTAGAACTGCAAGAACTGGAAAGCTGGATTTTATTATTTATTGGGCATTATTCTCCTCGGGTCTTAATGTGGTTTTCCTGTATTCTGTTGCAAGGGGCTGCTCTGTCCTTTTCTGGACGGATGGAGGCAGTATAATCTTCTAGAACGCTTGTGGGTGCTGGGGGAGGAGGGAGTGGTAATTTGTTCAAGAGAGGATGGTGTTGAGCAGATGTTAATGATTGATGTTTTGGAAGTTCTGTTTGATGCTTTTACTATAGTCTGGCACGGAGATGCTTTATTATTGCTTTGAGTTTACTCTGATCAGGAGTAATCTATGTACCAGTGACACGAGTAAGACATATAACTATGATGTAAAAGGTCTGGAAGGTCCAAAAAAAATCAGGATTAAACTCATTTGGTCAACTCTCCAGGAAGATGGCTTCAGAGCCTTTGAAAACCTCTCCTAAATATTTTGAAAACATTTACATAGAACTTGTGATCAACTTTCTCTTCACGGATAATATAATCAGCAAGATCAATTTTGAAAAGTAGGGCCTTCCCTTAAGATGGCAGCCTGGTGTTTCCTCCCCACATAGAACATTCTGGAACGCCACCATCCCCACACTCATGGGAGTGTGGGAAAGGGGGAGTCCTGAAGCTTAAAATTCATTAGCTTCATGGTAAATCCACATTTGCCTTGTGCCCTTATGAGACTTGACTTTGGGTTTATGTCAAAAATAGAGTTCATTATTGTTAGGGATAGGAAGAGGGTGATCAAAGGGTTCTGAGTTACAGTTGGGAGTGAGAAATTCTAGTGTGCTTTTGCATAGTAGGGTGACTATAGAGAGCAATTAGGAGCTGTAGATTTCCAAAAGCTAGAAGAAAGGAATTAGAATGTTTTCCTCATAAAGAAATGATAAATGTTTGAGTAGATAGATATGTTCAATCTGATTTAAACACACTATACAACCTATACATGTATAGAAAAATCACATAGTATCCCATTAATATGAACAATTTTTGTTCTTTTACTTACCAGTTACAAAAATAAATATACTAGTAAGATTTTTTTTTTCATTCAACATAGTCTTACATTTAGGAGGGAATCGTTGCCAAAGAATCGTGAACACATACATAAGGACGGAGCAAGCCAAGGCTGATGCCAGACCATGGTTTTCCTCCTTTGGGTTCCCCCCAGTCCTGTGTTTCCCCCTACTTTACCCTCCCTCCATGTTAGCTGGGCTTTGCATGGCAGTTGAAGGTTCCCCACTGGGTTGATAACCCCCCTACTCCCACCCTCCATCTGCCTTGATGACCCTCCTATTCCCTCTGCCTCCCCCCCTCCCAGGTCCCTTCGTCCCCCAACATCATAGGCAAAGTTCTCTTTGTTCATGTAATAATTCACCCATGTTGAGGTTATTATTAGCTTAGCCAACTTTCAGTCTGTTTCCACTTGTATTCTAGCTTCCAAGTATGAGAGAAAACATTTGGCCTTTGAGCCTCTGAGTTTGGGATATTCACTCAGTGTAATTTTTTCCATCTCCATTCTTTTAGTTGCAAATGCCATGGTATCATTCTGATAACAGAGTAGAATTCCATTGTATATATGTACCACAGTTTTTGAATCCACTTGTCCAGTGAGGGGCTTCTGGGTTGGTTCCATAGTTTAGCTATAGTAAATTGAGCTGCTATAAACATTGATGAAGTTGTATGTTTGGAATATGCAGATTCTAGCTCTTTTGGGAAAATACCCAGGAGTGGGATAGCTGGGCCATTAGGTGGTTCCAGGCCTAGTTTTTTGAGGAGTCTCCATACTGCTTTCCAGAGTGGCTGTACAAGCTTGCAGTCCCACCAGCAGTGTGAGAGTGTTACTCTCTTCCCACAACCCCTCCAGCATCTGTCATTTTTCACATTCCTCATTTTTGCCATCTGATAGGAGCGAGGTGGAATTTTAGTGAAGATTTGACTTGCATTTCTCTATTGTTAGTGATGTAGAACTTTTTCTGTTATATTTATGGGCTTTTTGGATTTCCTCTGTTGAGAAATTTCTATTTAGCTCCCTATGGTAAGGTTTTGAAAAAAAGAATTCTGTACACCCTCCACTGTGGTCAGACTTGTGTGGGAAGGAAAGGTGTTGATCAAGTGTGTGCCTCAATGGTCCATGCTGTTGATTTCCTTGCAAAACAAGGACACAAGAGGACATGTAACTGCAGTTTATTTATTTTTTTATTCTTTAAAAGAGAGAGTCAATTTTATTTGTTTTTTCGTCTGTTTTTTGTTTTTCCTCCACTTTGCTGTGTATATGGTGCTAGAGTTTGGACCCGAGTCCTCACACGCGCTCTACCACTAAACCACCTCTCCAGCCACTGGAGTCCAGTTTAAAGCGAAGCAGATGACTCTGGTTTGCTGTGTTAAGTCAGTCTACCAGGACAGAGGTCAAATGGGGAGGAGGGCAGCAAGCAATTCCAATTAGATGAGTACGATCCATCAGGAAACAGCTTTTGTTTTCCTTCATCTCTTGGACTTCAGAGGAGACTGGGAATATGCATCCTGAGGAGCACTTTAAATAGTCAGTGTATCATATACATATACATATATATACACACACACATATATATTAACACATATATTTAAATACATTTAAATATATTAATGCATAGGCATTATACATATACATGTATAAATATACATATATTACTTATTTAATATGAATATGTATATTTTTATGTATATATTTGGTACTAGGGATTGAACCCACAGCTTTGTACATGTAGGCAAGCAATCTCAGGTATATATATACATACATATGAGGACTGTACAAAGAGGCGCTTTACAACTGAACCACAGCCCCAGTTCCATCGGTATTTTATTTTGAGACAGGATGTCACAAGTTGACCATGCAGACCTTGAACTTGTGATCCTCCTATGTCAGCCTCCTGAGTCACTGATGTTACAGGCATGTGCAACTGCGCATGGCCTCAGATATATTTTGAGGGTAAAACTAATAGGACTTGCAAGTGGATTGAATATGTGGTATAAAAACAGGAGAATCAAAGGATGAATTATTTTTTAAGTGAGCAGTAGAGAGATGGATTTGCTATTTACCAACAGGAGAAAGCTGGGGAGCACAACTACAGAGAGGTGTGCAAGAATTCAGTTTTGGACATGTTAAGTTAGATTTACAAAAGGGAGTTATCAAGTCAGCTTGTGGATACACAAATGAAGTTCAAGAAACAGTGGTTAGCTAGTTAACCATGGGCTCTCTGGATGTAGGAGGGAAAGAGTCTCAATATGTAGTGTCTTCCCATTTGTTTGGTGTAAATACTGCACCAGGACTGACTTTTGGTTTCCAACGTGTAAATACTGCACCAGGACTGACTTTTGGTTTCCAACGTGAAATCACTGTCATTTCAGGACAGAGTTGGGAAGAAATGTAAACAATCTGCTCTTGTGAGCCCAGGTGAGCTGGCTCAGGAATATCACTGGGGACGGACACATATAAATTTGCAATTATCTCTGTGTAAATGTTTCTCAAAGTTATGACTGGATGATGGCACCTAGGGAATGAGCAGAGATGAAGAGAAGAAGTTCTAAAAGGAACCATGGATGCTTCAAAGTTGTAAGAGTTGGGAAGATGATGAGAAATTGAAAACAGGAGAACAAGAAAGAGACTATGAAAGGGTTTCAGGCAGAAGGGTGTGGTTATCTGTCCAAAGCTCCTGGTGACCAAGTAAGACAAAGACTTAAATAGGCCATTGAATTTGCCAACCTGGAGGCCTTGTGACCTGACAGGAGCATCTCCAGTATCCTGGAAGGAACAAAAACCTAAGATGCTCAGAACCACCCCAACCTTCCTCTCAAAATAGCTACACCTGCAGGCAGAGTGGCTTTGGCAACTGAACTCTATATTAGAATTTTTAACATGCACTTGGGCTTTTGAATTTGAATAGATTTCAGAATCACATGATGTCAGGTATGGAAAAGAATTTGATAGATCTCTTGGTTCAAAGTCCTAGGAGGAACAGAAAAGAGGGGACCAGTCTATGTTTCGAAAAGGTATTTGAAAATCTATATAGATCTCCAGTCCCATGATTGCCTATTGTTTTATGTGGCTCTATGAATAAAAATTAAGGGGTTCCATCTGGATCACTGACCAACACTTCATTTCTTTAACACTGCAGAAAATGTAAACAAGTGTGGGAAGATGTTTTCTTCTTAGAGTCTGAGCCTGCGATTTGTTATTTTCTCTCTTCTCATTTTTCTGCACTTTTTTCTATCATAAAAGCAATGAGGAGGCTTTGGGATACCTACTCCTTACAAGTAAATATTATCAGTGCTTCTTTATTTTTAGGCTGTCAGTTTCCAGGCAAATATGTTATTTCTGCAGTCTTGCTTCAGGGGTAGAACTAATTTTCCTTGGCATAGCTCTTTGCTGGCCCTCACTTGATCATGATGTCATTCACTCATTCATTCAAAAACCAGCAAAGAGTTTGTGGGGAGGAGGAAAGGGAAGGAAAAGTTTCCAGGGAAGATCAGCAAGTGCACACACAGGAGGCCTTAGAAAATATGATGTGTTCTAGATAGTATCTGGTTAGTAAGGCTTACACATGTGTGGTCTGTGAGTGATGGAGCCTTAGAAGCAATGGTGGAAAGGTGCATTTTTATCCTAATGGCATGAAAGATTTTTAAACTCAAAGTAGTAGCATCATCCGATTTGTGCTAAGAGTTGTGACAGAAGGGACAAGTTAGAAGAAGCAACAAATTATTATCTTTAAACAATTGCAGTGGTCTGGAGCGGTGGCTCAGCGGTAGAGTGCTTGCCTGGAATGCATGAGGACCAGGGTTAGACCCCCAGTACCACGTATACAACGAAGTGAAGGAAAAACGAAAACCAGATGAAAAAATTTAAAAATTAATTCTTCCCTTCTCTCTCTCTCTCTCTAAAAATAAATTAATAAATAAAGTAAACAATAGCAGTGCTCTGGGTAGGCAGGGACAGGACAGATTTTAAAAAACTTAGAGGAATATGGACTAGACCTGGTAAACAACTTGCTGTGTCCTATAAGAGAGATGGAAAGAGAATGGGGTAAGGGGTTGGAGATAGTTATTATTGGAAATCTTCCACCTGGACTTCTGAGACAATTGGAGGTTCTGCTGGACAAGCTTGGCCAAGCTCCCTCAGTCAGGGGATTGCCAAGCCTTACTCCCATTTGGTCACTGGCTTAATCTATCACAGAACACTGTAAGGTGAGTGCCTCACAAACAACAGACATTTATGCCTCAGGTTCTGGAGGCTGGCACGTCCCCGATCAAGACCCTGGCAGATTTGGTGTCTGCTTCTTTGGCTGACCATTCTCTTGGCACATTCTCACGTGCTAGAAGGGACAAAGGAGTTCTGTTGGGCCTCTATCATAAGAGCACAAATTCTACGTGTGTGACCTCTACTTGAATTGCCTCCCAAAGGCCCTACTCCAAATGCCACCATATTGGAGATTAGGTTTCAGCATATGAATTTTGGTAGAACACGAATACTCAAAAGCTTAGTTTTCACTACCCAGCTCATTCCTGTGGTCTCTTATCTTCACACTTCAAAGATAGGTCTTGGGGACAGCCTTCCACAGGTGCTCAAACATTAGTGTCGCTCTGAGCACTTTTGCCTTGATTGTGTCTGACATGGCACCTCTTGCATGAAAAATCGAGGTCTTTTCCTGGCTCTTGCCTTTAACCATGTCCTGCCTATTTGTTCCATTGCTCTGTGGCTGTTGATTTCCTTTGCAGACCTCTCTAGGGACCTGCTCATTCCACACCCAGGTGGAGCTCTCTTGGGTTCTCATGGTTGGCTGGTGCTGGCTGTCCATTTCTCCCCACTGGCCTTTGGTGGCCTCATAATCTGCATTCCCTAAGATAACACTCACGTCTGCCTTCTCCAGGTGCCTGGGCCCAGATCACTTGCTCTGACTGCACCAGGATGCCCACTTTAAGCAGGAGTTTTCAGACACCCCATGCATGTGTAAAGAGCCCAAAGTGGCTCATGACATATTTCTAGAATTTGAAAGATTAATACAATTTTTTATTTATCCTAAGTTAGCACTTGCTAAATTAAATGCCTCTCCTCACCCCAGCATTTTATTATTTTAGTAAAGTCTTGCCATCCAAAAGCAGGTAGTTAAATTTTTGACTACTTTAAAATGCAGAAAACAGGGCTGGAGTGGTGACTCAGTGCTCACAGTGCTTGATGGCACATGTGAGTATGCAAGTTCAAACCCCAGCACCACATATACAACAAAGTGTCTGAGCAATGAAAGCCACATGAAAAACTAAATAAAAAATTGATTCTGTCTGTCTGTCTCTCTCTCTTTAAAAAGTACAGAAAACATAACTGCCTTTTAAAAATCCAACTTCAGGGACTGGAGCAGTGATTCAGTGGTTATGACACTTGTCTGACATGCGCAAGTACACTGGTTCAAACCCCAGCAACCCACGTACACAACTAAGTGTCAGAGCAATGAAAGCCATTGAAAAACTCAATAAAAATTGATTCTCTCTGTCTCTCTCTCTCTCTCTCACTGTTCTTCTGTCTTAAAAAAAAACTAAATAAAATTAATTCTCTATTAAAAAAACTAAATAAAAAATTGATTCTGTCTCTCCCTCTCTCTTTCTCTCTCTCACTATCCTTCTCTCTTAAAAAAATCCAACTTCAAATCTTGAGATAATTGTAGATTCATATACAGTTGTAAGAAATAATACGAACAGCTCCTTTTTACTCGATACCCAGTTCCCCCCACTGGGAACACTTCAGTATAATAGCACAACCAGAATATTCACCAATATGGACAAGATACACCACCATGAGGGTCCTGTGTGGATGCATTGTTACTGCAGGGTAAGGGTGAAAGTCCTGTGCCTCTACTGAGCCTCCTCTGGCACCGCCCCAGTGGGCATGGGTAGGGCACCTAGTTACTACTGGAAGCAGATATGCACACTCTTCATGGGATCTTCCTTGGGGGAAAAAGGAGGGCTGCTATGGGCCAGGAGGGACAAGTTCTGACTTCCTACTGGGCCTTCTCTGACACCCTTCCAAATGGGTTGTTGGGGGCACCTGTGACAACTTGCCAGGGTGCAGGTCTAGGCTTCTGCTGGTGAGGGTAGGGCTGAGGCCATAATTTTTATGTTGCTTAGCTAGAATAGAGTAGATATTGTTTAAGAGCTCTTTGTCTTGATGAACTGCTCTTTTCCTGGCCTTTTTGTTAGAAAGAATAAACTTCTGTCAGCACTTACTGGTGCTTCCAGGTGGTGAGTTCTTGTGTTGCATGCTTAGGGTCTAGAGAGCAAAAAGGAAACGAGGAACACACTACTGCTGTCGTTCTTCAAGTCTCAGGTCCAAGCTCATTTTCCTTCTCCACCTTTCAAAATCATAATTTTTTTAATATTGAAGATCTTAGTTATAAATTGTACTTACAGGGAAGAAAAACAAAAGTACATCTATTCTATCTTTCCAGAAATGGAAGGCTCCAAAACAATTTTGTTTTTAAATAGATGTTATTTTTTTTTGAAAAATGAGATAAAAGGACCACAAATAGGAAAGAAATAAGTCAAAATATCAGTTTGCAGATGATATTAACCTATAGTTAGAAGATCCACAAAGTTCTACCAGAAGACTTATAGAGCTAATAAATTCAGAAAAGTAGCAGAATGCAAAATCAACGTACAAAAATCAATAGCTTTCCTATAGATCACTCATGAATCCACTGAAAAGGAAATCAGGAAAAGAATTCCATTCACAAATTCACAATAGCTTCAGAAAAAAATCTAACCATGAAAGACCTCTACAATGAAAATTACAGAAGAAACAAATTGAAGAAGACACTTGAAGGTGGAAAGACCTCCCATATTCATGGGTAGGTTGAATTAATATTATTAAAATGACCATTTTAGCAAAAGCAATCTACAGATTCAATGCAATCCCCATCAAAATACCAATGGCATTCTTCACAGAACTAGAGAATCAGTCCTAAAATCCCTAAGGAAAAATAAAGTGCCCGGAACAACCAAACCAAAGCAATTTAAAACCGAGAACAAACAAATACACAAAACAACACAAAAACAAGCAAACAAACAAAAAATGCTGGAGCCATCACAATACATAGATGAGTGGAATAGAAGACACAGAGATAAATCCATACAGATATACCCTCCGATCCTTGACAAAGGTGCCAAAAACATGTATTGGAGAAAAGACAGTCTTTAACAAATAGTGCTGGGAAAACTTGATATCCATTTGTAGAAGAATGAAACTAGATCCCTTTCACCTGACAAAGTTAAGTCAAATGGAACAAAGACCTAAGTAGAAGTCCTGAAACTAACTGGGCATGGTAGGACACACTGTAATCCCAGAGACTCTGGAGACTGAGGCAGTAGGAGCAGTGGGATCACAAGTTTGAGAACAGCTTCAGCAATTTAGCGACACCCTGTCTCAAAAAAAAAAAAAAATGAATAAATAAAAAAATTAAAAAAAGAGTTAGGGATGTAGATAGCTCAGTGGCAGAGCACTCTTGAGTTCCACCCCAGTGCTGCTGGGTCGTGGAGAGGAGACCTGAAACTTTGCAAATGTTAGAAGAAAGTGTAGAGTCACCACTCTAACACTGAGGTGCAGGCAATGGCTTCCTCACAACAAAGGAAACAAGAGAGTGAAGACAGAGTCTATGGAATGGGAAAAAATCTGCCAGCCACTCTTCTGACAAAGAATTAATATGCAGGATAAAGAACTCAAAAAACTTAACACCAAAAACAAACAAACAAACAAACACCAAAAGAGAGAAAGAGAATAACAAGTGTCAAGTATTGTCTCTCATATGTGGAAGCTAGAAAGGAAAAAGGAAAAATAGTAGGAGTAGACTAGAGGAAGGAAATAGGTGATGGAAAGGGAAGGTACTGGGGAACGATATTGACCAAATTATATTTGTGTGCATGTCCAGATGTGTGACAACAAATCCTACCATTATGTACAATTTTAGTGCACCAATAAAAAATTTGTTTTAAAAAATGTTATAGTCCTTACCAGTGAAAAATTTGGGACTATTAATTCATCTCATTAGATCACTGCTATGTACATTTTGCTGCATCCTCAAATTTCTTTACGCTGCTTGATTTCAATTTTTCTTTAAAAATATCTCCTCCAAAAAGAAAGAGGTTGTCAGACTTTCAAAAACTCCTGCCAGGGCTGGAGCGGTGGCTCAATGGTTTCGACGCTTGCCTGGCAAGCACGAGGGCCCGGGTTCGAACCCCAGCACCACATACACAACTAAGAGTTGGAGCAACTAAGGCCATGTGAAAAACTAGATAGAGTTGTTTCTCTCTTTCTCTGTCTCTCTCACTGTCCCTCTCTCTTAAAAAAAAACAAAAAACAAAACAAAACATAAAAAAACTCCTGCCAAACAAGACAGGTGAAGTTTAGATGGCCATGGTGGCACCTGCCTGTAATCCAGCAGCTTGGAGGTTGAGGCAGTAGGATTGCAAGTTGAAAACCAGCCTTAGCAATTCAGCAAGGCCCTCAGCAACTTAGTGAGACCCTGTCTCAAAAAAAAGGGAGCTGGAGAGGTGACTCAGAGGTGCAGTGCTTGCCTGGCATGTGCAAGGAACCAGGTTAGATCCCCAGGACCACATACACAACTAAGTGGAGGAAAAACAAAACCAGAAGAAAAAAATAAAATTAATTCTTTCTCTCTCTCTCTCTCAAGAATAAAAACAAAACAAGGAAAAACAAATAACCCTCCCCCCTAAAAAACCCAACCAATCAACCAACCAAACAAACAAAAATACAGTGCTGAGGGTGTGGCTCCATGATTAATTGACCCTGGGTTCTGGGTTCAGTTCCTGACACCAAAACAAAACAAAAGACAAGTCAAGTCCAGCAGCACGCATGAGTGAATCTAAGACCTCCAGGCACAGATTTTCCCTGATTCTCATTCTCCATGGATCATAGAATGATTTTTCCCCCCACTGGCAGCATAGGCTCTGTCCAATTAGGCAGACAAAATTTTTAGTTTCAGATTTTGCTCCTGGGGATTTCAGGACAACCTGAAATGCGCATCAGGCTGGGGTTAATATGTGGATAAGAGGAAAGAAAAGAGCCCCTGAATTTGACAGGCATCTAGAGGCATCTAGGATTTATTTTTAAAAATACGCCTAATTAGGATGTAGGAATCTCCCTCTGTCTCCTCTCTTTTTAATTGGAAAGAACGTCAAACTTTGGAAATGTAGGGAAACAGAGCGGCCCAGAAGCTGAGCTCTGTGACCATGCAAAATAGAAAAGTAGGAAGGTGAAGGCCTTCCTCCTGCCCATCACCTGAACCCCTAGACGACACTGCTGTTGGGTCACCTGGGTTTCCTAGGTGTTACCCGCTCTGTCTGCAGCCCCCAAGGCACTATGTTGACCTCTGCTTCCAGACCTCTGTGCCCTGTCTGTGGGCATGGAAAAGGCAGAAAGTTCCAGCAAAGTCCTTCCTTTCTCTTCCTGATCCTGGGCAGCTCAGACATCCAGGGTCAATCTCTGTGGAGAGAATTTACAATTAAATACTGATGTTATTTTAGGATAAGTGCCCTTTTCTTTAGAGAATGGGACCCTCCAGGTTTCAACTGCTTACAAAGCACTTGAAAAGTCTACCTTAAAGTCAGCTTCCTGGCTGTCCTCAGAGCTTAAGTCTGTGGGTCGTTTTTTCAACCTCCCATCTCAAACTGAAGTTTGGACCACCTTGCCGTAGGGAGAACAGCTCTGAAAGTTACTTTGGCTTTTGTTTGATGAACATAATCAGACTCAACTTTAGCTTGATGTGTGTGTATGCTTGGAGAGAAAGGAGAAAAGGAAAGAGAATCTGAATCTAGAGGCAGTGTAAGAGAGGACAGGAAAGGACTGCTGTCCAACGGGACACCTTGGCTTAGGAGAGTCCATATCCAACAACCTCAGAGATAAGATGAGCAGCTTTCCTGAGGGTTATGCTGATTGATACGCTTCATTGTGTTCTAAAGATTAGAGAAATACTCTTGATAATTAGTGATCAGTCAGGAAACCTTGAAAACATATGACAAGTAAGTAGATTGATTAAAAGCAGTAGTGACATGGCCATTTTTCAGAGTTTAGTGTTTCAGCAGCTAAATATAAAATAAAGGGAAAAAAATCCAAGATTTATTTTCACATTTCACATGCTTGGCTTAAATGAGAATACTGCATAACCATGCAGCTTTGTGTCTGCTTGGTGGTGGAAAAGCATCTTCTGAATTAGCTATGGGGTACCAGGCACATTTCATTTCTCTTCTACCTAATATTCCCAGACTTGGAGTCAATGTGAAAAGAGCCGGCAAAGTGCTGAAGCAAGGGGTTCAATGAACAACGGTCCCAGGAAAAACATGAAAAGGCAAGAGATTCATTGTGCAACGTTTCTTGGTTTTTCTTTGCAATTTCTCCTTTTCCTCTAACTCTGCTTTCTTCTGCTGAGAGAGAGACTGTGTTCATCTCTACTCTGGTGCGAATGACTGTTGGCCTGTGAACACTTGATGCATTATATTTCCCATGGGATTTGGCGCTGGAGTTGAAGAAGACTCCTTGAGGGGAAAAAAGATGCTAGAACCAAATGCAGAAGTTAGTGATCTGAGGGGGAAGTCCTGTCTTTGGTCCTGAATCAATCCCTCCTCTTTCTTTTGTCAAGTAGCATAGTTACTTCAGTCTCTTTCAACCCATTTACGAAACATGGCTTCCCCCAGGAGAGTTGCTCAGAGCTCTGTAGCAGGTGGCTTTCTTTTCCACACTTCTCCATAGGAAAATGAGAGCTGCGGAAAGGAAACAAAGGAATCAGTGAGAAAAGAATGATGACCAAAGAAACTAAAACTTGAAAGCAGTTGCTAAATAACACTGGAAGGGAAGACTTCCTGCGCACCTGAGGCCATTGCTGGTTGGGAACTCCATAGCGTCACTTGGTCACTTGTTGAGAATAGTTTGTTATAAAGAGACCTTATTGGGTTTGGTTTCTGTAGGCTTTTCAGCTTCTAATTATGGTATTTAGAAGACAATGGAGACAGCTTAAAATAATAAGAATGCTGCTGTAGCGTAGCAAGTGGCTGCAGGGTTACAAAGGGAAATGTTGGCTCTGTGCATAGCACACATTTAACCTGTCAGCAAACACAGAGCAGTTTACAGGTAGAAGGTAAAGGGATGCTTTTAGGAGCCATCACGCGAATGACGAGGTTCTTAAGATGAGCTGCTTAAGTTCTAATACTAGCTTAATATAAATTAGAGTTTGTCCTTTGGAAATCACTTGCAATTTGCTTCTGTTGGGCCGCAGGTCATTATGATGCAAAGCTAAAGGTTCCCGGAACCTAATGTGATTCAGGCCGGCCTGCCAGTTGCCACTTCCAAGTCAGCTGAGAACAGCACTACAGTGAGCGCCTGCCCTGGTCTTCGACCCTGTGGGTGAGCTTTTGAAAAGCAGGGTTTATGCAGAACACTAACCTCTTTCTCAGACATTCAGTGCCGATTAATAGTAGCTGAGGTGGAACTCTGAAGCAAATGGCAAATTATTAATAAAGCAAAACAAAACCACGTTTCAAGTTTATGACAGTGGATTCTTACCTTCCAGGTTTTCTTCCTTAACGTACCGAAAGGCTTGCCTTAGAGCAGGGTGATATTTAAATGTTAAATAGGATCTCTTTTGGCCCCTTGCCACAAATGTGGTCAGGCAAGACAAAGGATAGCTGTTTTAAACTTTCCTGCTTGTAAGTGACTGAGAAGAGATAATACAAATATTAGGAAAATAATATTCAACAAGTAAGTACATTTAATATGCCGAACTCTGCTGTAAAAGCTTCAACATGAATTTCCCTGCTTAATCTTCATAATAGTCATACTATAAGACCCCTATTTTACAGATGAGGGAACTGAGGAGAAGAAAGGTTGAGTAATCTGCCTAAGGTCACACAGCTAGTAACAGGCGGAGGGGAGATCTGAATCCTGGAACTTGGCTGCTGAGCCATACTT
The DNA here is from genome assembly GCA_004027875.1 of Aplodontia rufa. NCBI lineage: Eukaryota > Metazoa > Chordata > Mammalia > Rodentia > Aplodontiidae > Aplodontia > Aplodontia rufa. The sequence continues at coordinate 22,350 of PVKS010014132.1, read as the reverse complement.
TTAATCCTTGCCTCTCAGGGTGGAAGATGATCTGAGAGGAGCAGACCTGGACTCTTTGGACTTGGTTTGGTACATAAAACGTGCTTCTAAGACGAATCTTGTGACATCTGAGTTTAGAAAAACTCTCATTAAGCTAAGGAAATAACAAAACTAAGTCTCTCCCTGTTTTTTTTTTTTTTTTTTTTTGTACTGGGGACTGAATGCAGGGGTGCTGTACTACTGAGGTACACCTCCAGTCAGTCCTTTGTATTTTTTTTTTTTTTTTTTTTGAGACAGGGGCTCACTAGGTTGATGAAGCTGGCCTGGAACTTGCAATCCTCTTGCCTCAGCCTCCCGAGTTGCTGGGAATACAGGCGTGAGCCACTGCCTCCCACTAACTTTTAAAGTTAGTTAAAATCAATCTCAAAATGCATGAGATTTGTGCTTGCTTTGGCAGCACATATATTAAAAATTGGAACAATACAGAGAAGATTAGCAAGGCCCCGCACGAGGATGATACACAAATTTGTGAAGCGTTCCATATTTTTTAACTATATTAAGATTTCACCTCACTCCAGTCAGAAAGGCAAAAGATGAAGAATAGAAACAACAACAGCTGGTAGAGAGGTTGTGGGGAGAAAGGAACACTTGTACATTGTTGGTGGGACTGCAGACTAGTTCAGCCACTCTGGAAAGCAGTATGGAGATTCCTCAAAAAATTAGAGATGGAACCATCATATGACCCAGAGAGTCCATTCTTTGGAATTTTCCCAGAAGAATTAAAATCAGCATGTTACAGTGACACAGCTACATCAATGTTTATAGCAGCACAATTAACAATAGTAAGTTATGGAATCAACCCTGATGCTTATCACTTGATGTATGGTTCAACAAACTGTGGTGTAGATATATATATACAGTGGAGTTCTACTCAGCTATTAAAAAGACTGAAATTATGGCCTTTGCAGGAAAATGCATGGAAATGGAAAAAATTATGCTAAGAGAAATTAGTCAAACTCAGAGACTCAGAGGTTGAATGTTTTTTCTCATATGTGAAAGCTAGAGTAAAACAAAAGATAGGGTGAAAGATAGTTTCATTTTTAGATTCATCAAATTCAGAGTGACACACATTTTGGGGTAAGTCTAGTTTAGAAGTGGGGAGTAGGCAGGAATAGAGGAAAGGGGAGGATGGGGAGGGAAAAGGGGGTTATAAATATTGTATGGTATACTTTACCCCACTGAAATGCTTAATAATATGCACGAAGGCATTTAAAACTAAAAAAAAAAAATTTAAAAATTTTATATATATATATGTATAAATAATATATATATAAAATATATATATATATTAGATTTGTAGTGGCGGAAGTTCCGTGGAGATAAGAGACCCTGGGAAGTGGGGTGGGGAGGCATGGGGCAGGGAGAATCCTGGGTAAGGACTGGGTTCAAGTTACATTGTCATAATGTGTGCATGTATGAATGAGTAACAATGAATCCCTTCACTATGTAAGACTACGATGCACCAAAAAAGGTAAAAAGAAAAGAGAAAAATACCAAGAAAAAATACACGAGATTTAATTTAAACAGACTTATACACTATAGACTGGATCAGAGTAGGACTCCTTGCAAGATCAAAATATTATGTAGAGGCTGGAAGAAGGCAAAGCCATATGTCAGTGCCATGTTCAGTGTGAAGGTGAAGAACGAGGGAGCCACAGGGCCACTAGGTTTGGTGGCTCTTTCTATACTCCTTCAACCAGAGCACACACCTGGAGATGTGGCTTTTGCAGTGATACATGAGTTGAAGTCATTATAAAACAGATGGATATGAACAGACAAAACTGTTAGAAAATACTGTCAAAGCAAAACAAGTACAGAAAAGAGCAAAATCAAGGAGTACCTAGGAAGCTTTAGTTCCCCAAAGACCTGTCCTGAGGCTATGCAAAGAAGCTAATGGATGTGAGCTGCCTTGCCAGTCAATCAGAGAAGATTTACTGGGTGAGGTGGAAATCCCCCGGGGCCCTGGAAGCCGGAGAACACCTAAACTCTGAATGGATTCCCAGAGGCATTTTTCTGCTGTGGCCTTTTGGGCTGAACCCTGGGACGGAACAAGGACAGAGTGGGGGGATTCTAGAGGGTATTATGAATCTGGTAAAGGGACCCAAGGACATTATAATAGCGTTGAAGTTGCTGGATGTGCCAAACACCCCTACACATGTAGGAATATTTGCCTGAGAAAAATTTGCCCTCTGCAAACAAGAGTGGAGCTTCAGCTCTGAAGCAATTCTGCTATATCGCCAGGTGTGAGCATTAGAAGGAAGTGTTCCAGGGTCCCTGAGGCATCCCTCTGTCACTATTTCCTTTTGGGCTGCTCTACAGAGAAACAAACAAACGAGGGTAAATAGGTTTATATGTGAAAGTTTTGATGTCTGGGGGAGGAGGGAAACTATTTCCTGTCCCTGCCTCACTGTTTTATTGACAGCCTTGCAAAGGAGAGGTGGGAGGACTGGGCAAAGCAAGTGTTGGGAAGGGAAAATCAAACAACTAAGGAAATAAAAGCGAATGGTAGAAGGTGAAAAGAAAGGAATAATATTGGGGGAATATCTTTATGCAACGGTTATAACTCTCACTATTGCACTTACAAAACCTTGAACGAGGAGTCAGGCTGCGCCTCACGTCCTGTACTTCTTGATGTGTGACCCTGAGAAAGCCCCTGACTTTGCCTGTTTGTTGTGAGAGCTTAAAGAGCAGCAGATAGCAGCATTTTAAAGCAGTGGCCTAGTTTGGAAATAGCAGCCAGGCTCTGGAAGACAGCCCTTGAGATAGACGGGTGCAAGCAGGAAGTATTGCACAGTCTCTTTGGAATAATACTTCTGGGGATATGAAGCAAAGAAGATTGTGCAGAGGAGCCCAAGTGCAATACAGCAGCAAGGAAAGCCTCAGCTAGTTACATGGAGAGCTTCGGACCTGGGATGGCCCTTCCTGTAGCTCTGAGTCACTGCAACAGGAGCAGGAGCCTCCGGTGATGCTTGGGGAGGTGAGATGTTGAGTCCAACCCCAACCCCAACCCCTTGTACTCCTCCCTATCGGCTTCAGACCTCATTTTTTTTTTTTTTTTTGCCAAAGTTTGAATTCACACTTGGTTTCTCCTCTTCCATTTTGTCACTTGCCCTCCCTTAACCCATCTTATCTCTACAGATGCCTGCTGCATCCCTCATTGCTCCAACATGCCCCGGGGTTAAGGGTTAAGCGAAAATCAGAACCATACTCCCTCGTTATTACAAAAGAGACACCTCCAAGTTAAGTGTGCAGCAGTTTTCATGTCCCCAAATCCACTAGACTTTGGAAGACAGATGCCTACAGGGGAGGGGGACTGACCTGATTCTCCTAAGCTGAGAACAAAACTTCCTAGCTAGAGGCTTATCTGAGGGCCCCCTTGAGAGGGTGTGTGCTCAGGGCTAGGACTATAGGACTACACTGTTACCGTTATCACTGCCAATGAATTCTCTCTCTCTCTCTCTCTTCTTTCTATTTGTATGAGGATTGAACTCAGGGATGTTTAACCACTGGGGCATATCCCCATCCATATTTATCTTTTATTTTGAGACAGGGTCTTGCTAAGTTGCTTATGGTCTTGCTAAGTTTTAGAGGCTGGTCTCAAACTTGGGATCCTCCTGTCTCAGCCCCCAGAGCCACTGGGATTACAGGCATGTGCCACTGCACCTGGCACCAAGAAACACTTTCTATCAGGTGAATGAAAACATTAGAAACATCCAGAACCCTTCAGAGGGAATTGGCTCTCAGGTCCCGGATCTTGTAAGGTATAGTCTGGTGGTCTGGGGGCAGTGTAAAACTAGATTCCTTCTTCCTGTCATACCACATCTAACTCACCAGAGTTGTGGGACCACCCAGCAGGAGTTTCACCGGATTTGCTCCTCTAAAAGCTCTTATGAACAGTCCACTTCTCACAGTCCACTTCTCACACCATATTTAAGAAAACTACAAAGAAAGATCGTACAGGAACTAACAAGAATTTGTTTTTCCATTTTAGGCTAAATACTTCTGATGTTTGTATGGGAGGTGGGAGACAAATGACAGTTGAAGGAAAGATCCAAGATTATTCAAAGGTAATGTCATTGAAAGAGTCAGGTTGAGAGCTTCAGAATTTGGGAATTTTTTTTTTTTTTTAAAGAAAGAGGGACAGTGAGAGAGAGAGAGAGAAAGAGAGAAACAACTTTATTTAGTTTTTCACATGGCCTTAGCTGCTCCAACACTCAGTTGTGTACGTGGTGCTGGGGTTTGAACCCGGGTCCTCGTGCTTGTCAGGCAAGCGCCGAAACCGCTGAGCCACCGCTCCAGCCCCAGAATTTGGGAATTTTGATGCTGTCTTTGGCACTCATTGTTTAGGGAGAAGAACCAAAACAAAACAGAATAACAACAACAACAAAACCCCACCAAGTTCCGGTAAATCTTGAAGAAGTGGGTCTTTCAACTTTCAATATTTAAAAAGCACGGGAAGTAAAAACACATCATGACAAATCTCATTTTCATTTCTTCAGCTCTGTAGCAAGACTGTGTAGTTCCTGAACACCCCTCTCCTCAACTTTTAGACAGAATGACTGGCACAGAAGTTCCTATCATCCTGGGAAAGGGATTTCTGAAAATACTGGTCCCCGCACTTCCAGAACATCCTGCTTATTGTCTTAAAATTGAACTCGGGCTACTGATCCAAGCATACATCTTCCAAGTTGCCAAGCAGAAAAGTGATTGACGCAGAACAGTAGGAGAGAATTAGGAAGGAAGGTAAAGCAGAGGACAGAGGGTGGTGTACTAGGAAATAGGATCTGCAGGGATGTCCTGCGTGGGATTCAGAAAGAGGGATGGGCACAGGTCAGAAGGCACCATGGTCTGTGGGTGCTCTGCAAAAGTCCTTTTTCTAACTGATCTCGTCTTCCACACCTCCTCTTACACTAAGAAATGTGCTCCCAGCACAGGTAGACACTGATGTTGTCCACCTCCATTCCTCTGGAAACCATGCACAAATCAGGGCCATGCTATCAGCAATTCCCCTCTGAAACTAGCACTGCCTATACTGGATTGTGCAAAAAAATCTAATGAGAAATATGGAATGAGATATGAGAAAAAAAGAGAAAACTTCAATGAAAATCTTATAGAGATCCAGCCAGATATCTCCATTTCCTGGTGACATCCCTAATGTAACAGAATACAGTACTGAAACAGGAACAAGTCCTTCATCACTGGTTTGATCCTGGCTCTTTCTATCCACAGCAAAGGACAGTTAAGAATTGTCTGATGCCTGCTTGATGATATTTTCATTTTGGATAGGGCCTGGTAATCTGCAAGAAATGAACTTCAATTGCTTTTTCTGCAAGTGCTAAAGAGTTGCTCTTACATTTTGAAGGGTCCAGGCAAAGCACATGTCAAGGACCTGTATGTCAGAGAGATTGAAATAGCAGCTCTGAAATGAACACTTGATACTGTATATAAATTGAATGATCAGCTGGGTGATTTTAGAACTACCTGGGTGGAATGCATGTGTCTTCTGGATGAGATGATGGTTCTAGGCTAGTGGGAGTACCTCTGCCACAGCACCGCAATCAGTGCGGGAGGGGAGGAGAGCTGGGCTGGAGGAGGTGGGTGAGCAGCTTGACCTCAACCTCATTCTTCTCACCCCTCTCCTTCTAACTTGTCCTTTAGTGTGAATGCTGCAACTCACAGAGCTATTGCCTCCTGGCTGCGCGCAAGTCAGGAGACAGATCAGCATTCCCTGTGTGCGCGGTGGTCAAGTGCTCCTTGACCCCCAGGTCCCTGGCAGATTGCAAGAGTCTAAGAGCAAACTTATAAATTCATAGTTTTAACTTGGAAAAGCAAATTGTTACAGATTGGTGATTTTTTAAAAAGATGGCCAATGTTCACATACTCAAATTTCATCTTTAATTTACATCCTGAATTTTTAGAAAGAGTTACATAGGAGACACAGAGAGCTAACAAACACAGGGAAACACGGGAGAGAAGGAGACTGAGATGGAGACTCATAGTCAGGGAAGGAGAGAGGGATGGGGAAGGAGACAAATGCTACTGTCATGGGCAGGATGAGATGAAAGAGGAGAGGAGAAATGGAAAGGCACAGAGGGAAGGACAGAGGGAGGAAGGGAAATGAAAATAGATGGGAGAGCTGAGCAATGGAGAAAGAGAGAGGGCAGCCAGACAATGGGCTTTAGCTGAGGAATAATTCATGATGTTCGAGAGGTTAACTTCCACATTAAAACACTCGTAACTCTTTTCTTCCCTAGTTATCCTTTCTTATTCTTCCCTGATCAGTGATGCCTCATCTTTGGAGAGGATAACATAATTCTCTTATTGGCTTCTATAATATAATAACTACTTATTATCAGCACAACTGGAATTCCTTGAAGATAATTTTTTTAAAGTAGCATTGGGAGAAATGGAATGAAAAAAAAGGAAAGCAGGAGGATAGGATTATCTCAGTTATAACCCAGTACTCAGAAAGCTGACACCCCTGGGTTCCTATGGACAGCTGTGAGATGGCCGGAGTAATGCAAATTCTCCCAGGAAGTTAGAGGTTCACAAACAATCTTAGCATTTAAATAGCTTCCGCTGTAACAACCCACTAGATCACAAGTGGAAAAGTGGGGAGAAAGACTAATTATGTGGGAGGGTGGGGAAGTATGAAGATTTAAAGTTATTTCCAGAGCACAGGGTGAGTGAGAACTTTTATTGAGTTTCTATTTTCTGTGTTGGTCCTGTGTGTTTTCTATACAGGATGCCACCTGAACACCCACATTAACTATGTGTGCACTTTACAAGTGACACCTTATTTTAGCTTATTGAAAAAGGTCACGACACATAGGTCTGCTGACATCCTTGGTCCTACCATGCAGCTTGAGCTTCATGCTCACTTATCAAGTAATTTAACAAGTACAATATATGAACAAAGCATGCTTAATCTTTAGTTAAGCCTGCATTAATTCCATGTGTCAGAGCACAAATTATTGAAGCATATTAATAAGTTGTTAATTTGCCAGTATAGGTAAGAGAAATAAAGACAAGTTCAAAAGAGGTCTACTCTACTTTGGTAGGTGGAAATGCTCAGGTATATTTCAATAGATTAACCAGAAATGGATTTCAAAGGCTAAATTTCAAATCAGCCTCAGATTTGCAGGGAATAGTTGCAGAGAGTGCCTCAACTGTGCACATACAGACAGGAACTCATGCTCATAATTACTCAATTTGCATGAATATTTCATTGTGATGTCCTGCCGAACACAAAGAAAAGTTGTAGCTTTTGGGAATCAGATTCATCCTCTGAGCTCAAAGTTGAACTTTTCAGTTTTGCACAACTAAGCTATCTTCAAATCTTCTTGATAACATATTTAGATATATTCCCTAAGTTACATCTGCTCCCCCCACCAAAGAACACAAATGATAATGTGCTACTTGGGTAGGTTGCTATAATTCACTTAGAATCTGCATTAGACAGAAAATTTCACTTATTATTCATATTCTGTCACTCAATGCTTCCTTAGTTGTAGCATCAAACACACAAACCGCAATAGGAATTCTTGGGTTGCTTTCTTTTTTCTACCAAATATTCAATTAAGGTGTCTATTCCAATTTCATAATTGTGAAAAGCAAGATGCTTTTAACAAGTAGCTGTGGCAGTAAGCAAATGTTGAACAGTTGAGTCAAAGCATGGGGAGATTTAAAGTTGAAGGGCTCCTTCTGTCAGTGCAGAAACTGGCAGAATCCAGCCTGGAAGATAGTCCTTCCAGTTGCCACAGAAGCATAGTTGATGAGTTTGTTTGTAAGAAACACAAGTAGACACGGGTTTTAAATATATATCAAATGGGGGATTTCACTTAAAACATTTCCTTTCTAGAGCACAAAACCATTTTTAGACTCTGGACAATGATGTCAAATAATCATTTGCTCTGTGTCCTCTTGTACTGTTTGCCCACTAAAAGGAACAAAACTTGGCACACTTTTCACCTGCTCATCCAACTCATTCCTGCTCAGAAACCTGCCCTGGGGAGGTTTCGGATCCTGTGTGTGCACTGCCAGGACAGTAGTGCCACGGTGGCAAAAAGGAGTTTAAAAAAAAAATCACTGATCATAAAAACAGTATGATCATTAATTCCCACAAATGCTGCGATGCAGGACAGAGGAACCCTGCCCAGCCCACATCCCAGGAGAGGCTGCATCTGATGGTTTTCTCTGATGAGCTATGCAGAGCTGATGGCAGTCAGCCGGGCTTTTCACCCCCTGGAAGTAATGAACACACAACACGGACGGATCTCAGCGCTGTACATACCTTTCTTCTAGCAATTTTAACTTTTCCCATGTCCATTAGGCCTTACAGCCTAATCTTGCTCTGCCAATTGCTCCCATGGTGAGATCATTAAGTAAATTATTTTAAGATCAAACACCCTGCAGTGACAATGGCGTCCCATGTAAGGTAAATGCTTCAAAGGCCCCCCTTTCAAATTACAGCTCTCCGGAGTTATTCATCACCCCTCCGTAGGGCTTGCCCCACCATTACTTGGCTTTTTGCCGCAGGCCAAGGTAGCGCTGCTAATTGGCCTCTGTAACAAAACTGACCTGTGGACAGGATAAAACTTGTTTGGAGCTTAGAGACAAAAATTATTCAAGGTTAAAAACACATGAATGCCCGAGCTACGTCACCAAAAAAGAGGAGTGAATGAATGTCTTCCCCTGCGGTTCCTAATGTGAAAGAATGCGCCCCCGGCGCGCCAGGACCAAACAAAGGCTCCTTCAGGTAGCAGAGCTGGCCGGGCTTCGGGGCTCTTTTCTCCTACGGGTTTTAACCCCCCTCTCTGCTCTCCTCCTAGTCATCCTCTCCTCAAACTCCAAGAGGAGCAGCTCCATCCTCTGCTCCGGTTCCTGGGCCCCCTCCCCGGGAGGGCCTTTGATCTGCCAGGATAATGGCAGATGGAACAATTTAACTGCTTCGTACAGGTGCAGAGTTTATTTGACAGGTCGGGGCTTTTATTTCTAGCACATTAGCCCGGCGCATACAAATGGGTTTTTGACAGATTCAAGCAGGTAAAATGGCACTGAGGTTCCGCAAAAGCGCGGTCTCACCTGCCGGGATGGCACAATTGGAAAATGCTGCATAAATTAAAGACAGGTAAAACCTTGGGGTTCCCTGCTGGAAGCGGGGGTCTCCCCCAACTTTTTTTTTTTTTTTTTTTTTTTTTTTAGGACTTGAGAAGATGGTGTGTTGGGGGAGATTCTCGAATGAGTAAACACCAAATGAACTCCTTGATCTTCTTGGGCTCAAAAGAAGCCAGGCGCAGTCAGGGTGATTCCCACTCCTGTGGTGGAGGCTTGTAACACTTCACTGGTATTCCGGACAACCAGAAGGAAAACAGAAATTTTTAAAAGACCTCTTTGGCTTCCCTAAGACTTACCTCCTGCCCTCCCGCGCCCCCCACCCTTCCCTCCAGGTGAAAGATAGTGATCTGCAATTCGTGCTTAGTTAATGAAATAGCTTACCCTTTGAGAAAGTGCTGGTAAACACTACATTGCAAGTACAGTCAACATGGTTAAGAAAGTTGCTGGGCATGTTTTAGGCTTTATTTATTTTATTTTTTAAATTGGTAACCCCTTGTTCAGTTAGTTCTGCTTTTCAAGAAAAAAAAATGTCACAGTAGGATTGTTTTTCTCTTCGAATTTGAGTGCATAAATAATTTTCTTACAACAAAAGTATCCTAGAACATTTCTTTTGTGAAATGGCATGTTTATGAAATTTAAAAGTTGCATCAAAGCATGTTATTTGGTGATAGTTTTTTCTTTTCTTTTACATCTGTTTGTGATAATATTCTTTATATCATCAAATTATATTGTAAGGCAATCCTTTAAAATTATTCCTTTCGTCATTTTTTTAAAAATAGTTTTGAGGGCTTTGCAAGTATTGGCTTTCCTCACTCTCAATGATCTTAATAAGCATAGTAGTCAAGGATTTATAGTTTTTATGGGAAAGGGATAATCCTTTCTTGACTGTGCTTCCAGATCAAATAAAATTGGATCTCACCTTTTCTCTTTTCTTTATCTTGCTACTGTCTAATGAAGTGAAGTGAATTGCTGGTGTTTAGAGATAGCATTTACAAAATAAAACAGATGCTCTAGTCCAACCTGCATACAGGTGAGCTCCCTAACAAAGGTGCTGTGTTTGCAATCACAGTGTTCACTCCTGCTTCACTGAGCACACTTTTCTGCTAGGACTTGCGGGTCCCTCATTAAGATTTCAAAAAACACTTATGTCATCTCCAGGTTATATAGAAGAACAACGAATAAAAAAAACCAAGGGCTGGAGACACAAAGTGAGCTCTTTTGTATAATTATTTCCATTAGTTTGCACATTTGCTAAATACCTTCAACCTTGGTGAGTGCCACTATGTGGAAGGCACTAGAAGTGACCAAAGTAATCAGAATGAGAACCAAGAAGTCCCCTCTAGCTAGGTGTGGTGGCACACACCTGTAATCCCAGTGACTCAAGAGGCTGAGGCAGGAGGATGGCAAGTTCAAAGCCAGCCTCAGCAACTGAGTGAGACCCTGCCTCAAAAGAATATATAAAATGGGCTGGGGATGTGGGCAAGCACACCTTGATTCAAACCCCAATATCAACAAAACAAAACAAAACAAAATGGTTCTAGTAGCATATGGTGCATTAAGCACTAGAGAATGCTATGGGAAGATTAGTGGGATAAGTAACCAGCCCTAACGGGAGCGAATTATGTCACCTTCTCAGAGAAGGTGATTTTTAACACAAGTTTTTTATGTAAGTTTGGATTTACGTGAACAAGAAAGGGATTGTGTTTATTTGCAGCCAAGACCAAATATAGGAAAGAATTCAAAATGGTTACAAAATAATGTAAAAATGTATATGTTGGAGGAAATTATAAGAATGAATATGAGGGTGAAGGTCACCCTGGTTTTGGTGCTCCTAATGTGTGGCAGGTGAGGTCAAGTTCAGCATCCACACAGTGACTGCCAGATACTGTCTTTTGGGAAGATGGAGGCAACGATACAAAGATGGTAGAGGAAGCCTGAGTCCAAAACTGTGGCACTTCCAGACCAGTCCTGGAATACTAATTCTGAGACAGTTTAATAAGGGAGAAATCAACTTCTGCATTGTTTATGTCCTTGCATTTTGGGTCAAGGTCAGGTCATGGTAACTTGAATCTACAACCTCACTAATAATAGTGGAATGAGCAAGAATATGTGCTTGTTCAGATGACATTACTACTGTCATAAATGCAACCAGGAGAATTTATGGTCATGAGGGTGGGTTGGTGGCATCTTTGCAGGGGAACAAACTGTTGGAACTGCCTGTGCCTCCCCTACAGCAGGGTCTCTCAGACTGCTATTAGACTTTTATTTAAGCTGAACTTTCTTAATTCCGGTATTTTAATCCGCAATGCCACTGTTTTTAAATCAATGTGACTATCTGGTCTCTGGAATTATAATTTTAGCAATACTATGAATTTAGCAATTATGTTATTTTTGAAATTATGAAAAATGTAAAATTATGTATTTTATAAACTATACTTTTGGGCTTATCAATTATGTTCATCCTGGATGCCCTACAATCTAGATAGTGTAAACTCTGAAGAAGTTGAAACTCAGAGAGTTTGAATAGGTTGGCCAAACTCCAAGATTTTATTTTTATTTTTTTCTTTAAAGAAAGAGGGGACAGTGAGGGAGAAAGGAAAAGAAAAGTAATCTTTATTTAATTTTTCATGTGACTTTCATCCCTCGGACACTTTGTTGTATATGTGGTGCTGGGGTTTGAACTTGTGTACTCATGCATGCCAGGCAGGCACTGTAACCACTGAGCCACCGCTCCAGCCCCAAACTCCATGATTTTAAACATGGTTTGTCTGTCAAGTGGATAGGCTGGAATTCTGACCCACTATATGTTGGGTGGGATCTGTTACTATGATGACATTTTTTCTTGGTAAATACTTTTCTTGGTAACAGCATTGGGACTTTTTTTGACCCAGTGACAATAGAAATGAAGCTGGATCAAGTGAGTGTGAATACACAGGCAAGGGTTTAAGGTATGGGGGATGTTCCTGCTGCAGCCATAACGGAGACACAGCTCAGACTGAGAGTGTCCGGCCAACTCCAGCAGAGAGAGGCACAGGTGCATAGCTTTAATGGCATCTACGGGCTGGTTGGGGCTCAGCCTCTTGATGCCATGACGGTTAGACGTGGAGTTTTAGTTGTACCTGAGCAACTACTTCATCTTGGTGTGTCTCATTACCATCTTAAGTCTCCACCAAGAGGCATACATTTTCCTATGCTAATAGATACAGGTAAGTGGGTTACATCAGTGACAATTTTACACACACATTTGCTGCTCACCATCTGGAACTTGCCCCTTAGCATCTGGGAAAGTTTCTGAAATGGTGCAGATTATTGTCCTGGTCAGTGGCTTTGTCTTGGTGATTTTGCTCTGTCTTGCTCCTGCTTCCGGGCATTTCTGCTGACATATAATCCCCCAAAGCTGAGCTGACTTAGCGTTCCATCTCCTGGCACGTTGTCTTACTCCCATAGCCTTGAGACTGGTTCACGTTTAAACTCCTAAGTTGCTAGTATAGTTGCTAACCCTATTAAGACTGAGAGTGAGCTTGGCTGTCTTATTTCCCCTGAGAGATTTTTTCCTTTAGTCCTAAGGGGCCCTGTTTTTTCCTGGGAATCCTTGACTGTTTCATACTCTTACGTTTAGCAAACTTGTCCAACCAAGATGGAGGATCCTCTAATCATCCACACTCCTGTCACTTGATTTTATTTTCTTCCTGATTGCTGTGTCATTTGCTTTTGCTTCTTATCTGGCCACTTCTAGAGTACACACTGCATCTGCTGTATCCTCAGTGCCCTGAATATGGCCTGACACAAAGTATCAATCTATCACCATTTGCTGAATAAAGGAATGACCAGATGAACCCAAAATACTGCAGTCACCACAATGAATGGCTCAGAGTTCCTGTGGCATTTGGCATCTCTTCTTGTCCCTCTGACATCGGAAGGCCCATGGCATAGAGAGGCTGTGGGGAAGCCCATTTCTCAGAATATGAATATGATGTGTATCTTTTTTTTTTTTTCACTACTTTGACTTTAATGCCATTTACTTCCCACTGATCCTTTTGAAAACAACCCAAGGCACCATTATTTTTGTGCCAATCTAACAAATCACATTCAACACAATCACCAGGTAATGGCATTAATCCCTCAATTTCAATGATATGTCTCATTGATTTAAGAGAAAGTGCTGACTTGACATCTGAGGGCTGATGTTTATTCCCAAATTCTGCCTATGGTGTGACTCTGAGTAAGCACATCTCCTCCCCTTTAAGGAGTCTAAGAGATCATGACTTATTTCAAATGAAGAAGAGCCACTTGGTTTAAGAAAGTCTGTCACAGGGACTGGAAATTTGTGTTCCACCAAGGGAAATTGAAGCAACTTATTTAGAAATCTCAAGGAAATTATTTTCAGTAGGATACTTCAGAATTGTAATGCAATAGTCAAGATGTCTATATATAGAGAGAATCACCAAATTAATTGCTATAAGCCTTCACTTCTCTGTTCATGTTTTCAAATTCCCTTAAAATCATTGCTATATGATTTCTTTCCCATTTAACCTAACTTGAGCCAGACTGTTCCATAATGAAATTCCTCTGAATCTACACCTTTTCCATGTTTACTTTTCACTCTGGCATTTTTATTCACCTGTGTAGTCTTAACTACCATCTGGGTGTTGGTGACCCCAGGTAGAGTTTGGATCTGGAGTGTCCCACAAAGACCCATATGTTGATGGCCTGGTGACCAGACTGTGATGATATTAGGAGATGATGGGACCTTTAGGAGGGGCCCTTCCAGAGGTAGAAGGAACTTAGTTCAATGGTGGTGTGACCTTGAAGGGGCAGCTCCAGCCCCTTCCTCTAGCTTTGCTTCCCAGCTGCCATGAGGTGAACAGGTTTCCTGTGCCCTGTGCTTCTGCCATGATGTACTGCCTCGCCCGAGGCCCAAAAGCAACAGAGCCAAGAAACCACAGTCTGAAATCGCCCAAACCCTGAGTGAAAATTAACCTTTTCCTTTTAAGTGGTTTATCTCAGATATTTTGTCACAGTGACAAAAAAATTCTGTCAATAATGCATTTCCTAAATTTATACTTTCCACTCAGACCTCGTAATTATCATCGCAATATATCAACTGTCTCCTTGATGCATCTACTTGGATGTCTCACAGACATCACAACCTCTGAACTTCTAAAGTGGAAACTTAGAATCTCTCCTCATCCCAAATCTTCCCTTCAGTGTTTCCTCGTTCACAGGTGGCACCTTTAAACAACGTGAGGCTCAAGCCTGGAACCCTGGAAGTCATTCTTGACTTCTCCCTCACCCTCATGGTCTATGTCAAAGCAATACCCAAATCCTGTCGTTCTTGTCTTCCAGAAGCCGCCTTAACCTATATCTTGGTTTCTACCTACAGCTATCTTCCTGGTCTAATAATGTCCTCTTTCAGTTGGACCTGGTCATTTCAGGTGGACTATTCCCAAAATCTGGTGGTTGTTCTCCTTGCAAACCTTCCTGCCCTCTGTAAATTCATTCTCCACACTAAACCCAAGTTCTCTTCCTAAAATGGAGATGTGTTTAAGTCACTTCCTTATGTAAATCCTTCCTTGCTTTTCACTCTTCCTTCATTGTCCAGAACACTCAGAAGCACTAGTGACAAGCCCGCTCAGGGCCACTTTGCTGCCCACTTCCTGGATGGGCACTGCTCCAAGCCCTTCCCTGCCATTCTGTTCTGTTCTTCAAATGTTTTCCCTCCTCCTCTTCACCTGATTCAATCCTGCACTATGTCCAAGCCTCAGCTTTTTCTCAGGGTATCCTTGCTGATTAGGACTGCAGCTTAGTTGGATTCCCTTTGTGTCCCCTGCTCACAGCTCTCATCCTGTCCCATTTCCACACATCTTTATAACCATCACATTTCTATCTAGCTCAGTACAGAAGGGTCTCAGTGACATATGGTGAAGGAAAGAGTGGACAGTGCTAATTATTATAGCCTGAGCCTGAAGTAAGTCAGATCATCGCCATAGAATACTCTTAATGAAAATAAGCCAAGATAGACAATTAGAGGGACCATGTTTATGCAAGTTGCTTTATGTTCTCTTATATAGCATGGCAGTGTTCTACCACATAGGACTAGAAAAAATCAGTAGGGTGAAATAACTACTTAGAAAATGCAAATGAATTTTAAAAAATTCCCTTTACACACATATACAAACACACATGCTGAGCAAAACAAAGAAATACTTAAAAATAAAGCTAAAAGGAAATATGCAGTTTTGCTGAAAAAGAAAACCCTGCAGTGTTAGGGAAAAAATATATTCAAAAAATGGAGACACAAATCAAATTCCTAGGTGGACATCAATCTTGTAAAATTGTTCATCCATCTTAAATTAATCTATGCATCTCTATATCTATGTATTACAAAATAGCAATTAAATTTCAATTGGATTTTTGTGGGAACTTGACAATGTTCCCTGAAATTTACCTGGAAAAATTAATTGGAAATGAGTAACCAATAAAGTATTTTTAAATAAGATGATAGTAAGACTTGCACAGTCAGATACTAAAACTTAATACAATACCAAATGATTAAGTTGATGAGATAGTACTATGAGAAAAGATAAGACCTAAGAACATAATAGAAATATGTGAAACTGATCTGTGTATGTGTGGTTGTACTGCATGCTCAAGATGGCATTTCAAATTAGTGGGGGGACTATTAATTTTTAAATAAATGCTAGTGGGTAATTGCTGAATTATTTAATACATTAAAATAAGTTATTTCCCTCTTTTTATATCAAATTTATTAATTATGACTTAAAGATGAATTATAGTACTAAATTAGAAGTTGTTAAAGAAAAAATGAGCAGGTATGACTCCCCAAAAGTTTTAATCTTCTTCCAAAATCCATCAAAAGCAAATTTCAAAATCAATAATAAACTAGAAAAATACTTTAAACATGTATGTTAGCAAAAGGGACAATGGTATAATTGGATGACCATGAAAACAGAAACAAATAATTAATAAAGAATATCTTCAATTTAACTAGTGATAAAATAAAGATAAATTAAAGTTAACTCGTTAATAAAGATTAAATTAATGATAATATTTATAGTATCATGCACTTTAAGAATATTGGTAGTTCCTGACATTTATGGAAAGGAAACTGTTGCTTTGTTTTTATAGTTATCTGTCACGTCGGGCGTTAAGTTAGCAGATGATAGTTGTTCAATGAACATTTTTAAAAATGAAGATACTTTTCAATGTCATTGTGGATTTCAAGATATAGTTGCTTTTAAAAACAATTGATGGGGGGGCTGGAGAGGTGGCTAAGCAGTAGAGTACTTTCCTGGCATGTGGGAGGACCTAGGTTCAAACCCCAGCATCACATACACAACTACATGTTGGGAAAACAAAAACCAGATGAAAAATTTAATAGAATTGATTCTTTAAAAAACAAACAAAACAAAACAAACAAAAAATTGATGGTCTGGAGTGGTGGCTCAGCAGTTAAGGCGCTTGTCTGGCATGCGCAAGGACCCGGGTTAGAAACCCCGCCCCCCCATTCTTACTCTCTCCCTCTCTCTCTCTCTTTCTCTTTTAAAAAAAAGATAAATAAAAACAATTGATACAATTGGTAAGGTGTTTTTGGATGGCATTTAGGTAACAGCTACCAAATGTTTTAAGAGTTTATATACGTTTTGAGTAGTGCAACCATATATGACCCAAATTGAAACAGATAAGCCTGCTGTTTTGAGATAATGAATAATAGTACTTCTTTCACTTTCAGAATTGTCCTGGTTTAGATGATGAAGCATATGATCTTCATATTCAGCATTAGATAAATAATCATGGAGCTGTGTTACAAAAGTCCTTTTGGAGCTGTGTTACAAAAGTCCTTTTGAATTTAATCTTTTCAGTTGCATGTAATTGTAAAAAATGGGGACTGGCTTACTAAGAAAAGATAATTTAAGTTAGTGTTTGCCATCATTGACAAATTATTAGAACCACTTGGGAAACTTAAAACAAAAGACAAAATACACATGAAAAACAAAAACCCGATGCTCAAATCCCTCACTAGACTGTGTCTCAGACTTTCATGAACTAAGACCTGGTCATCTCTATTTTATAAGCTTTCCCAGTGATTATAATGTGCAGTCAGAGTGAGAATCCCTGACTTAAATAATCTAAAGTATACATCCATAAGACAGCTGTTAAAAATGGAGCTGTTGGGTTGTGGAGGCAGCTCAGTGGTCCCAGTGGGAGAGTGGTTGCCGAGCATGTGAGAGACCCTGAATTCCATCCCATCACAACAAGAAAAAATGAAAAAGGTGCTTTTGAATTGTGTTGATCAGAGAGATGATAGTAATCTATTAGCTTTAAAAACAAGTAATAAAATAGCACCGCTGTTCAAATCTCATTTATTTTAAAAATGCTATTTTTAAGTATTTTTTAGATTGTGTTAAAACATCTATCAAACTTACCATTTTAACCATTTGAAAGTATGCAGTTCAAAGGCATTAAGTATTTCACATTATTGTGCAACCATTACTACTATCTAAAAGTATAACCTTATTGTAAACCCCTTTCTATATATATTAGTTATATGTATAATTATATGAGTATAAATCTCAAAAGATGAACACCAAAGGCTAAGTGTGATCATATGCACATTTCTTCTCTTCTTTCTCCTTTTTGAGGTACTGGGCATTAAACTCATGTGCTCATCCGTGCTAAGAAAGTCCTCACCACAGAGTTATATCCCCAGCCCCATATTTCCTTTATTTACTTGTTTGAATGTTCTCATTTTTTTGGAGTAGATGATATATTGATTTCATATTATAAACAGCTTATTTTTAAAATTTAGTTTTGTTTGACATACTTTGACCTATATAGTTCAGCCTCAGTTTCATAGAATTTAGCTTAATGTGTGACATCTTTGGGCTCAATCCACCAGTTTCATTTCCGAGAAGCATAAGAACTCAAAAGTTTCACCTTTAATGTACTTTAACATGGAGACTTTAATACAGTCCCTAAGGACTCAAGACCGCTTGAGCAAACATTCAGAGTTGGATCCATTATCCGGAAGTTCATTAAGGTGTGTGTGGGGTGGAGGCTGCTTTGGTAACATTTTCATGTTTGGTATAATATGGGAGCTAAGCTGATTCGGCCAACTCATTTTCAGTCCATGTGGTTGGGCTGTGATTTGGGCAGAAACCTTCACCCTATGAACTGTACATCAGTTTATCACATCCGTCCTGGTCCTGTGAAACACAGTTAGCTAGTACATTATCCCACCAAATGCTAAATGCAGAGTGTGAGCTGTATCTGTTAAATACTTGGCTGGCTTTGGAGGCAGGGATTGTTTAAGACCGTGTTAAAGTTTCTGTTCGTTAGCTTGCATGCTGCAGAATAAAATATGCCTCATCTAGCCATATTTCTGTTAAAGCTACTACAGCTTTATGGGAGTGCTAAAATAGTGCAGCAAACATGGAAATTAGTGTCACCGTCTTATAAAATTCTTTATAGATGGTTCTTATTTTAGGGAAACATATGATGGTTATTTGGTACTTTCAGATAAGTAGGTTTGTTTTTCAAAATTTGAGTTCCTGTCAAATCCGCAGCCAATCCATCAGTCTGCATTTCCACAGCTACTTTCACAGACAAACACCGTTAAGCACTTCAGAAATATCAGATTAACATTAATACCCGATGGATTAGATGCCAGACAAAAGTGGGCTTAGGAAAACACTGCAAGTGGAGTCTGAGGTAGGTGCACATCATATCGGTTCCCTGCAGGCTCAGCTCTCAGAAATTTGAGGGGCGCGAGGCCCACTTAAAAATATTTGCCGTTTTGATGAGCCCTGAGGTGCTGAAAAGCTTGGAAGGAGAAACAAATCGCTCACCCGGGACAGCCTAAGGAGCTCTCTATTGAGAGGGACACGGGACCCACAGTCCAAGTGGAGAGTTTCCTCTTTTCTTTGTCCTCAACCCAAATTCCCTTCCCCATCAGTGCCTGGCAGTGGCTAGAGTTGCCAATCCACTCATTACCCAACAGCAACAGCCTGGGCTAGCGCTCCAAAATACTAAAGCCATTCTGCTCCCACGGACGATGACTTCAGCTTATAGGTGTGGGGGAAAAGCCCATCGCATCAGCTGTTGAACACACACATGGATGCAAGGCGAAAAGGCTGCCAGCGTGCACACTCGTCTCTCACGCCATGTGCTGTGTGAGTTTATGACTCCCAGCAGCCCTCAGGCGCAAGCAGGTAATAACACTTAAGCACGAAGCTGGCTGCTTACTATTCACTCATGTATGAACATTCCTGTAAACAGCTCACATCTGCCTCTGCAGGAAGTTCCCCCTCCAGCCCCCTCAGGGACTCACTTCTGCGCTTCTGCGCTGGACGCTTCACTATAGACTCTGAATTTGCCAAAGTACATCAGAGTTTCTCAAGCACCTTTACCTAATGGGTCATGTTCCATTAAAAACAAAACAAAACAAAAAACCTCCCTGGGACTACTGGAGTTCAGATGATTAAAAGTCCCTCACATCATTATTCCCATATTCTAAAAGGCTGCTCCAATCAAAGGCACTCTGTTTTCATTTCCAATAGTTTTAGAGTCTATGGGTTTTTAGAAATGGAAAGTTGGTCACTCCTAATTCTGAGGTAGAAATGAATGATGTGGATGTTTATTACCTTAAAACTCTATGTAAGCTATGGTTATATTTTAGATAAGATAAATCCCTAATCTATCTCTGTGGAGGTATTACATTGCCTATTCTGTAGTATTCTGTAGCTATAAAAAAAATTTTTTTTTTTTCAGGGCTGAGGACTGAACTCAGGGCCTTGGGCAAACACTCTGCCACTGAGCTAAATCCCCAACCCCTATAAAAATATTCTTGATAAATGTGCTAACTGGCCACTCGGCCACTCTTCCCCCTACTTGCCATAAAGGAATGAAAAAAAGTTAATTTCCTGGGTATATTATGCCATTTGTCTTTGCAAGGTATAGTTTTATGTTTTCTTGATACCACACTACTTTGTTTTCCTCTGTTATTCTGGTGACCTCTTCAGTGATGCATTATGAGAAAACTACTTGCTTTAGAGGAAAAATCAAAGAGAGAGAAGGCAGGATGCAGACTTGCAGCTGTTCCTCGCTGCCAAATGGAATGCTCCTTCTACTGATTTAGGTATCCGTTCCCCTCTGGAGGCTGCCAGTCCAGCCACATCACACTCATCCAACCACTCTGTCCAATTATTCAATTCAATTATCAGCCAACTCTGTTCTCCAGAAATAGCTGAGAGTGAGGTGTTTGCTTGTTCACCCTGAATCCAAAATATTCTCCAAAATCCATGCACTAAAATGTGGTTGTTTTACTAACAAATGAGTCTTCTCTCAAGTGTATTTTCTCTTTCTTTAAAATGCTATGCTAACAAGCTGGGATGTATGCTTTTCAAATCTATAGAAGGTTTAAAGGCACATAATAGGTGCTCAAAAAATAGTTAATTAAATAAACCAAATCAAAGAGAGAGAAACGGAGAAGGCTGCTGGATGTCATAATAGCAATAGTAATAGCAAATGTAAGAGAAGAGAGAAAGATGTTAAAGATGACATAAGAAATAAAAATGTACAGCTACTTTGAAACTCAACATAGGAAAGAAGTGGTCGACGCTTTCATAGCCCTGAAGAGTCAATGGTTCATAGACTACGTAATGACCCGACATCTTAACAAACTCTCTATGCCTTTATGTAAAGACTGTCTTCCAGCGGGGTTTAACCCAAAAGGATTTGTAGTTCTTAATTACTTAGGAATTAAATGAAAGGCAATCATTATTTTAATAGGTACCTGTGAGACATAAAACCACCCACGTAAAGTAAGCATCAAACTGAAATCTAAGCATAAATAAAGGAGTAATAGTGTGGAATCAATTATGTTTTTCTCCTCAAACCCTGCCCCATTGATTGGTTCATTTGTTTAAGCATGATGATCCAGTACAGACTTCCAGAAATCCCATTCCATGCAGTGCCTGGTGCTGTTCAATATGAAGGGTAGCAATAGTTGGAGGAAACTCCCTAAACACTCAGATGTAAGGCCAGTAGCGATAACACGTGCACAGGATGCTGAAGTTGCAAAGCCCTCCATTAACAGGGCAGGAAGATAGTCTAGACCCAAGGCTGTATATGTTCTGAGTGAGAGGGGGGAGGGAATCACCCTCGGAGGCTGAGGTGACCAGAGAAGGCTGCCTGATGGAGGCAGCCCTTAAATTTGTCCTACAAAAAAATGTGTAGGATTTCTGCAAACTGAATTTGAAAGGAGGGCTCTACCCATTTAAATTAACATTTATTGAGCTCCAAAACCACAAGGACTTTTTGAAGAACACATAGAGTAAAAAACCATGATCCCTGACCCTGCAGGTTGATAATAGAAGTAGGAACAGAATAACTAACCAAATAGGAGGGTGAAACAATGTAGGGCAAAGGAAGAAGCAAATGATATTCCTAGAAGGAGGAGCAGTGTGAAATGAAGATTGTAGGTGGGAAAGCCAAAGGTGGTTGGAGCCAAGAGTGGGTCGCTGGTGCCAACTGCTAACTCCTCTGGGCTCA
The DNA here is from genome assembly GCA_004027875.1 of Aplodontia rufa. Classification (NCBI taxonomy): domain Eukaryota; kingdom Metazoa; phylum Chordata; class Mammalia; order Rodentia; family Aplodontiidae; genus Aplodontia; species Aplodontia rufa. The sequence continues at coordinate 621 of PVKS010014132.1, read as the reverse complement.
CAGAAATCAGAGTGCTCATAGACCCCTCTCATGGTGTCAGGTAGACCCTGACTCACCTGTGAATTAAGAACAGGGGGAAGCAGGGCCTGGATAGTGAGCACCTTTGGGGTGGGGAAAGGAAGAAGAGGGGATGAGTAAAAACAGGACAAGAGTCTACAGCCCTTCAGAAGAGCCTCAATGCTGGAACTCTAAGAGCGTAATATAATAGCCTATTGACTCATTTGCCTTCTTTAAAGCCTGGTCCTAGTCCTGCCAGGCCTGTTGACCCTTTACCCCCATCACCCAGCTCTGTGCCCAGCACATGGTATAAGCTGAACAAATATTTTCTGAATGAATAGGATAATGGATAAATGAGGTGGAGCCAGCCCTAGTCCTTAACACATATGACACTCTGTTAGAATTTAGGAGATTCAGAAAGATTCTTTGCTTTCCCCAAATACCTGCAAGCTGGGCAGTACATTTTATTTTACTCCTTGAGAAAGCTTTAAAGCAGAGTTGAATTTACATTGCATAACCCGATTTTAGTTAGAGGACATCTCTCTTACCCTCTGGGGAGATTAGAGACCAAAGATGGAACTGGGTTTTGATAGGTTATAGGCCAAAAATGAAAGTATGAAAGTG